>JACMII010000224.1:4305-29810 GCA_014805405.1 Bunonema sp. RGD898 | reverse complement strand
TAGATTCAGGCTTCGTTTGAGACGACTCCTACCGCTGGCTGCTCGGGTACCGGACGGACGACGACCTCTGGTCAGCAGCATGCGCGTGGAAGATTTTTTAAACGTTCCCGCCGTTGATTTGAAACTACCTCTCCGCACAGTCGAATTTGAAACTTGGATTTGAAACCGACCTCTGCACAGATGAATTTGAAACTTGGATTTGAAATCCACCTCTCTGCACAGTTGGATTTGACCAGTCGATCAACGACCATATGCCTCCAACGCCTCACTTCTTTGCTGATCGACGAATAAAAATTGTTTGGTGTCTGTTGAGCGTCTGGCGGGAAGCTAGGGTGGCCGAGGGGATAGGGGGTAGGGGGTAGGCAGGTAGGCGGGTAGGTAGGTGTTCGGGCGGTGTGGTGCAGATGGCGGGCGAGAGGTCGGGTGGTCGAATCCGGCCGCCAGCTGTTTTCGTTTTGCGCTTTCTAACCGATCTTCCAGCTTTTTCCGATACGGATTATGAGTTAGCACTATCCGATCGCTAACCTGACGTGCATAACCTGAACAATGATTGGACGTCCGCGCTGCTGACTCGGTTTCTTTGCATTGGTTAGCTTGGAATTTGATAGATTCGTCTCGCCACACATGCGTCAACAGCTCAATTACCTCTCTTGTTACCGAATACAGTTAAAACACCGAAATTGACCATGAAACAGAAGTGTAAATGCAAAAATGGGAGACGATTTGGAGAGACGCGAAAACGCTTGACATGCCATGTGACACGGTCCTGACATGCCATGTGACACGGTCCTGACACGCACGCCAACGCGAGCACGCAACGTGCCGTGTCAAGAATCATGTCACACGCCGCGTCACCAGCCCTCAGAGAACGAGCGACTGCGACACGTCGAGGAACAGATCGAGCTGAAACGCAAACTCGCCGCTCAGAAGAAGGCGAAGAGTGGCAGCGAGGAGCAATGACAAACGAGTCGATAAATCCCAGAGTCGAAACGCGAGGGCGACAGACTGACTAACAATACACATCTCTTGCGCGCGCATGTCTGTGATGATCAGGAAGAAGACGGTCAGACTTTGCGCTTTATTACTAGTGTGTGTCTTCTTCTTCTCCTTCATCGTGAGTTGTCACTGTGTGTCGGTGGCTTATTTGCATCATCATCATCATCACAGTGACGTGTCGTGTGTAAGTGCTCGTGTCTTGAATGCTGTGTTGCGTATAACGGCAGCGCGCCGTGCGGTAGGTACATGTTTGTTGTCTAGGAAGCGGCTATTTTCGGGAATGGATGGGAGGAGGGGGCGTACTGCGTACGGCGGAAAGTAATCATCATTATGCGTTGTGTCTTTCTCTCTTATTGATCGATTGTGATGTGTGGATTCGGCTCGACTGCAACTAACTCACGCCACTTGGCTGCGTACTCCATGACTGGAGAATTGCACATTGCCCTCCCTCTGGTTGCATTCGGAAGACAGGAAAGACGAGGAGATATGGTCGACGCGGTCTCTTTCTCCCTTCTCCAGACGTGTGGCGGCGGTCGTGAAAGACGCGGCGGTGTCTCTGCAGAGATCGGTGTGTGACCTTCGTTTTCGAGGCTCAAACAACAATGTTTACTACCGTCGACGTTGCTGGTGACGACGTGTGCGCGCGGTTGCGTGCTGCGAAGGCGTGTTGACCTGATGTGATTGCGTCATATATAATGATACAAAATAAGGCGCATGAATATGTGTACCTCGGCTGCTGCGCATCCTATCCTTCTTCCTAGGCGGCGGCGGCGGCGGCAGTGCACGTGCACAAGGGCGGTGGCAAATTGAGTGAGGAGGAGGAGGGTGATTATCATCGTTCCGGTTATTCTGTTGTTTGCTCTCGTAGTGATCGTCGTAGTAGTAGTAGTGGTAATTGTTGTCGTCGTTGTTGCTGTTGTGACTGCGGCGGACGTCTGCGAGTATCTCTCTTGTGTTCTGTTTGTGCGTGTGTGTGTGTGTGGCTACATCTCTGGGAGACACGTAGGACGAGTGTGAACAAGGAACAGGCGCGGAAGCAGTTGTGGTAACACACTGAGATGAGGATGGTGCGGTGCGATGCGACGGTGCTATGCGGCGGGACCAACTATTGCAAGGGCAAGAGGAGAACAATGTCAGGCAAGGTGAGATAACATGAGTTTGTGTAGTGGATAACATGTGCGTGCGTTATTTGAAGAGTCCGCCGTCACAGAGTCCGCCCAGGCCGCCTCCGCCGCCTCGGTTCTGGTCGTTGTTGTTGTTGTTGTTGAAGACATCCAGGTTGTTCTGCAATCTCTTCACCATGATCGCCATCATCATCATCATCAGTATCTATAGAGATAGTGGTGCACTTTCCACTTCGGTCTCCTTTCCCTCTCCCCCCGCCGTCCCTTCGATCAGCATCAACAGCACCGTCGGCGCTATCTGTCTCACCCACCCTATGACAGTCTCTCACTCCCGGTCGAGAGGAGAGAAAGTGGGTGAAAGGGGGGACGTGCGTGCGCGTCCCACTCTCCCTCTCTTCCAACTTTCTTCCTCCTCGTTGTCCTCTTCTTCTGCACAGCAGCTTCCAGAAGGTGCTGCTCTGTGTGCGCAACCCACTTTCGCCTCGTTTCGCTCTCGCTCCCAATCATGCGGCTGCTGGTGGCGGTGCCCGATTTCCGACGCGGCGATGACGTGTGCACACGTACGTGTGCGCGCGCGCGCGAACAGTACGGTACGAGGAGGATAGGGGATGCTGGTGTTAATGATCAAAACAAGCGACGAAGGAGTCTCTCTCCCCCCTCTTCTCACGCATTCTCTTCCTTCCTCCCTTCCTCTTCGTCCTTTGTTCGTCGTCTTCCCTACGCTTCCTCTGCGATAGCTATGTGAGCGCAGTGGCTTCTCCCCTCTCTTCTCTTGCTTCCGAATCAGTGCTGTCGTCGTGCCTCTCCTCCCTGAGCAGCAGCAGCAGCAGCAGCGGTGGCGACGGCGGCGGCACCGGTTGCAGCGGCAGTGCCGGCAGAATGAGCAACAGCGGCAACGCCGACCGGAATGGCAGTCTTTCTCTCCCTACCTTGGGCAATGCGTTGCGCAAGCTCCCCCTCTCCCGGTGGCAGTTTTCTCGCGCGCGCGCGTGGGACGAGGATAGCATCAGTGAGTGGGAGGAGGAGGGAAGCAAGGAGAGAGAGCACAAAGAGAGAGAGAGGAGAAGAGTAGCATCGTCGACAACATCACAGCACTGTCACTACCACCGCCATCATCATCATCATCATCATCATTCCCGAACAATGGACGTGCGACGCTGCGCGTCACACACTGCACACACTGCACAGTGCGCATCCGATCAACAACAACAACAGCAGCAGCAACGACAACATTCCCGCAATGGAGGAAGGGGGAGACTCGCCTGATGGCGCGGTCCGCCGAATAGGCCGCTGCCTCCTCCGCCGAGTTTGTCCACGGAGTCGTGCGATGACAGGCCGCCGACGCCGCGCGTTGACCTGAACGACACGTCTCCGCGCGTCAGAATGCTCCGCGCGCGCGGCGCACGCTACCAGTTGCCGGATCCGTTGCCGAGGGAGAACGGCGACGACGCGCCGGTGGTGGGCTGCAGGTCGGACAGGGCGAGGGCGGCGCGGGGCGATGGCGACTCAGGCAGCATGCTTGCTCTCTACGCTCGGTGGTCTGCAAGAGATGTCTCGCAACGGTTACGCAACAGTCGTCCCGCCAACTGACCGACGCTGCTTTTCTCGCTCGCTCGCTCGACGACGATGACGGACGACTCGGGCGCGTGCTCTTTCTCGGGCGTGCGCGCTCGCTCTGGCTGCTGCTTCGCTTTGGCGTGGACCGGTGTGCGGGCGACGCGCTCGTCTGTCTTCTTCTTCTGAAAGTGGCTAACACTGGTGCGGCTGCCGCCTTTGTCGCTGCTGCAACTGGACGGTAGGGGAGAGAGGAGGGGAGATGGAGGAGAAGGGAGAGACGAGTCCCGACTACGCCTCCTCTTCTCCCAAGTGGACGGTGCGGTGGTGGTGGTGGTGGTGGTGGCGATGGCTAGCAGCGGCAATGGTGCGGCGGCGGCGGTGGCGGCGGCGGCAGCAGCAGAAAAAGTGAGAGCTGCGCCGCTGCAGGCAGGAGACGAGGAGAGGGAGATGCGGCTAGTGGACGAAGACGAGGAGGAGGAGGAGGGAGGGAGAATGGCGACCGAGCGAGCGAGGCGAGGCGAGGCAAGGCGAGCGCACGAGTCGCGGTTGCGCCACCGCGTCATAGAATGAGAGGGGGGGGGGGAGAGAAAGAAGCGCGCACACGCGCACTGATCAGAGGAGGAGATGATGAAGAGAGAGAGAGAAGAGCCCCGCCCCTAAGACGGGAAGCAGCAGCAGCAGCAGCAGCAAGCGAGAAAGGGCGAGGGGGAGAAGAGCACACGACACGGCAGGCGGACCAGCCGCCTGGTGCGCGTTGTCCTCGATCAGGATAGGATGCTGACGGAGGAGGAAGTCGGTCAGAGAGTGTCTCTCCCCTTGTCAACAACAACAACAGCGGCGGCGGCGGCGGCGGCGAGATTCCTGAAACGCCAAGGGCAATGCGGCAGTGCAGGTCGTGAGCGCACGACCTTCTCTTGGGGCGAGGGCGCACCTTCCCGCTCTGACCTTGAAGCGGGATCGTGCCCGTGTCAGTCGGCGCGCGCGCGCTCACGCACGCACGGTGCTGTGCTGCTCGTGTCTGTCGCCGTCTCCAGGTCATTGCCCCAGGCACGACCTGTCGCCAACACATTGCAAACACGACTCGACTCGTTCGTTCGCTCTCTCACGTCAACCGTCGCCGCTCTCATCAGCCAAAGTGGGAAGAAGAAGAAGAAGAAGGCGAAGACGGCGACGAAGATGAGCAAGAGAGATGTGCATGTACGCCGCCACACACACACATACACACACACACACACACACGCCCGTGTGCACATCTAATCGGCTGTCCTTTTTGGAACGGACTCTCTCTCTCTCGCGATGTGTTTCCCTTCTCTCACTCTCTCTCTCTCTCCCTCGCTCTCGCATCTCCGTTCGTCTGTCTAGACGTGCGTACACGGAGACGGGAGAAGAGACGAGCGCGAGATGGCAGCCGTCTCTCTCGCGCGCGCCATTCCGCAACCGCACACACGCGCGTGCGCGCAATCTCTCTTCTCAGCCAGTTTTTCCATGCACCGCCGCACATCTCCGCCATCTCGTCGCACGAGAGGAACATGCAACATGACTACTGCAACTGTTCCTCTGCAAGAAGCCAGATCAGTGGCATAGGGAGAGGGGTGAGTGTGCGCAACAGTGTGTAGTTACGTCAGACGGGAAGGGGAGAAGCAGAGAAACGAGAAGAAGGAGATGTGCACGTTGTGGAGTGAGCGAGTGTATATGCATGCATGTGAGTGCGTGTGTGTGTGTGTCTATCCGTCTCGAGAGCGAGTTTCTGCCTTGCTGCCTTCATCGAACGGCTACATCGCGCAGCCACAAAGTGCAGTGGCAGCGGCGGCGCAGATAGCGGCCGACCGATTGCGCAACCAGACGTCTTCTTCTCCTTCTTCTTCGTCTTCTTCTTCTCGTTGTTCTCTCCTCTCAAGCTAGCGACGCGTGGTGCGCGGAAAAACCCCGTGTTTCAGTTCGATCAAGTCGAAGAGAGGGAATCCTTCACGCGGGTCGATTGCCAACGTGTGCGGGGATGAGTTTTGCTGTTACCGTACGCCACGCGCCCTTTTGAGCCGGCAACTAGTGCATCGTTTGGCACCAAAGACGTTCGGTCGGTGACCGGAACGGTGCGTTTCTCAAGACGATACAGAACGGGGCTGCATTTGAGTGCCCAACAGTCAGCTGAACGTCGACGAGCACATTAACAGCAGCCATGTCTTCTGCTGGGGGAACGACGATTGCACCAGCCATGTTTGGGAGCATCCTCTCTAGTGTATTTCCAGTAAAAGTCAGCATATCCTGCCGTCGGGAGATAAATCACCGGATGGGAGAGCTGCTGTCGCCATGCGATATGCCCTCTCTCGGCTTCACTCAAACCGATCGAGCACTCTCTACACCGCGGGCAGAGCAAGCGATAGCTCACAAACTGACTGACAGTTTGACTTCCCGGTCGTCGTCTTTCCCCCGCTGCCTCGTCGTCTCTGCCCAGTGAGTTGATAGCGAAAGTGGGACGACAGCATCGCGCACATCAGCATCAGCCAACACAGTCGCCCTTCCTAAGCGGTCTCTCGCTAAACTGAGAGCGCGCACAGATTGATACAGGTAGGGAGAAGGATGGATAAAGACGAGAGCTGGCACGCATCCAACTTGAGAGGCAGATGTCATGCCGACATGAAAGACTGTGTAGAGACTGAGGTGTCTGTGCGTATCAGTCGAGGAGCGTTGCAATGATGGATGCGATAAGATTCGTGAGCCGCCCAAGCGAGAGAGATGCCGTAGTAGTAATGACGAGGATATGCAGCAGATTGTTTGTATGTCAAGTAGTCGTCGTCGTCGTCGCTCCTCTCCCCCTCGTCGACTATTTCTTGCCGGCCGTCGCGTATCCGCCCGGCGCCGAGTATCCCACGGCCGGGCTGCCATAGCTGCCACTGAAGCGACGAGGATTCATCATCAGAGCGTTATGTATCGGACAGAATGGCTTACTACGCTGGACAGGGTGGCGCTCCGGTCGAGCAGCCCGGCTGCGGACAGCATCCACCACCACTGCTACCGCCACTGCCGCCCGGCTGAACGTTCGCAGGATTGTTCTCTGACGAGCGAAATGCAACAAGATGGTGGTACCAGACAGGCGAGCGCGTTCGGGACGAGCAGAGCCAGGAGGCAAGCGACGAAGAAGCGCCACAGCATGTCCGTCGCTCGGTCGACAGGAATCGGACGAATGCAATTGCGCACTCTAGTAGGAGGGACCTCAGGGAGACGGGCTTTTATAGGGGAGAGGGGGACAGTCACAACCAGAAGAGGAGGAGCCTGGTCATCCCGCTCGTCGCCCCGTGTCGTTCGCAGCGGCAGCGACGGCGGTCCGGTTTCACGACGGCGCCGGAGAGGGCATGTTTCTTCAGCTGTAGCATGCCATTGCAGCCGGGGATTTGCATTTCTCCTCCCACTCTCCTCCCCCGTCCAGCTTTCCGCCTCGGTGCGCCACACAACTGATCGTCGTCGTCGCCGTCGTCATCGCCGTCGTACAAGCAGGGAGGAAGGAAGCCGTCGCGCACCGGCGGAGAGACAGACAGACAGACAGAGAGAGATACTGGTTTCCAGCGGTGGCAGCAGCAGCAGCAGCCGTCTCTGCCCTTCGGCTCATCCGTCCATCCGCCCCTCTTTCCCGCCAAGCCGCCCCAATTGCACAACCACCAGTACCACCAGAAGCAGCAGCAGCAGCACCACCTCCGACCGACAGGACTGGACAGGACAGAGAAGCAAAGAAGAGCAAGGGCAAATCCTAAAAAGCGAAAGTACACCCGATGCACGTGCGCGCACACAGGGAATTTTCGGTCTGCGCCCTCCGTTTCCCTACAAAATCGCCGCTTCTTCGCCCGGTGTCAGTCGACAAGCAGAAGATGAATTCCTCCGTCTGGTCGAGCCGTCTCTCCATTGCGCTCGCCATCGGTCTGTCTCCCGCTTCTTGTCGCCGTGCAATGCGCCTAGTGCAGGCGTCTCGCTACTCGTTCTGGGCATCTGCTCGACGGCGTACCACGTCTTCAGTCGCGAGATCGAGCAGCTGTCGGCGGACGCGATGCGCGACATGGACGAAGTGAAGCTGATCCATCGCGACTCGTGGAGCGTGCTCATGGATCTCCAGGTGATCGCCCCCTCGTGCGACCATCCATTCTCTCGATCATTGAGGCGAGCCGTCGTTTCGTGGAGAAGCGTGACATCCAACGATCGCTGTTCGGCGCCTCCTCTCGTCAGGCACGCCAAACTGCGGGAGGCATTTGCAGTCAGTCTCGCCATTGTTCTCTTTGAACTTGTCATCGTCAGACTGTGCCGCCCGCGCCACACGCTGCCCCCGCGGACGTCAGGGCCCGCCCGGTTAGTTGAACACGTAACTGGTGGCGAACCAAGCGAGTTTTCAAGGTAGAATTGGAGACCGGGGCGAAAATGGAGAGGCCGGCGCCGCGGGCTCACCAGGGCTGTCGGGAATCCGAATTCTGGTCGATCAACAGACGCTACGGCAATGCATCAAGTGCAAGGCCGGACCTCCCGGAGTTCGAGGACCCCGGGGACCTGTCGGAACGCCGGGTTAGTGAAGACGCTTGCACCGAGTGAACCAAGTCTCAGGATTGGCGGGGCTTCCTGGAAAGGACGGCGCTCCAGGAAGGGACGGCCTGGCTGGCAACAACGGACCTCCAGGTCTGGTCTCCAGGGAATAATTGCAACGAATTCCAGGTGATGATGGCGCCCCCGGGTTTATCGGGCAACCAGGTGTACCCGGATCACCAGGAAACGACGGGACTCGCGTTGTTGGACGGTACGGCGACTGTCCTAGAACTCGGGCTGAGAGATGGCTGTCGTTCGCTCTGGTTTTTGATTCCCCCAACTCTTTATTCCCTTTCGGTCTTTGTGTATCGTCGAAACATAGCTCTTCGAATTTCTCGTTTACCTTCCACCCAGTTTGCAGTGGTTTTACCCACCCCACGTACTATTCCGCTCATCAACTCGACACTCATTACATCAGAGGGTGCGCTCGCGCCAAGCTTGCTTTCGTAGCGTTCAGATCAGGAGAGACTGAAGTAGAAGCGCCAAAATCCACTCACACAGACCCGGACCTCCCGGAAGAGTCGGTACACCAGGACCTGAGGGACGTCCAGGAGAAAAAGGCTACGATGGGACGCCTGGTTGGTAGAAACACTTGTACCAGTGGAGCAAACTATTCAAAGGAATCGTCGGCATCGTCGGACCACCTGGACCGAATGGAGTTCCCGGAAATAACGGTACTCCGGGCGTCGACGGAGAACCCGGCGTTGGAGTGAGAAATTCAGCATTTCATGCAGCATCATCACCGGTCGATTACAGGGCCTCGTGGGACCGGACGCGGCCTACTGTCCTTGTCCGCAAGGCCGAGCGCCAAGAACTACCGTTACTGGCGCCGCCGCCGCCACCGCCGCCACAACGGCGACACCGACCGTCAGAAAAGAGAGAAAGACGTCGCATTCCAACTAGAGTTCTCGTCACTTCATCGCCAGCACACAACGGCAACAACAAGAACAACGACGAGCGGAGAGTGAAACGGCAACTCAGAGCAGTAGCATGGCGTTGATGCATCCGTCGTTCTCCGGGTTGTTTGTTACGGGGCGCGCCACAAATAGTACTGAGCAATAATTTTGATTCTACTAGCAAATCCCCATGGGCAGTAGCTTTCTTTCGGCTCATTTTCAGAAGCTCCGAAGCTTAAGGACCAGGAAATGTGTGCCTAAGAGATCATTCGATGTAGTCTCCACGAGCCCTGAGAACTCGATGGAGTCTTGATTTGAGGGAATGATAGGCGGCGCGCAGGAAGTCGTCGCCGAGATGTCAATGCGCCTTGATAGTGACGGAACGGAGCGAGTCGAGGCTCTGGTGTCGAGTAGTGTTGATTTTGATCTTCACCTTGAGCGGATTGATGTACGACGAGTAGGGAGACTATTTCACTCGCGAGAGAGAACGCTGAGCAGCCGGCAGTGACACCAAGTCTGTGTAAATTTGGCTATGTAGCATGGTGCTACGTTCTGTTGAAAGGTTCACTGCTCAACGGTCAACGATTGGTCCGATTAACATCGTCAATCCACGATTCGATCGTTTCTGCTCGCGGTCGAGATGCTCGTCGACCAGATCTAATCATTCTGGCTCTCCTTCTTCGCTCTCACCGTGAGCTTCTTCTCGTCCGAAAACGACATCGCTGAACTGCGCGTCGCCGCGAGTCAATGCAGGCAGCTTCTGAGCCAGCTTTCTCGCCCAGGATTGCGCCTAGGTCGGTCCCAAATTATCTTCATCCTGTTCTTGGTGCGCACTGAACACAATCAATCCGGAGAGTCATGCCTATCTGTCGCCTGCGTTTGATAGCCTGGGAAACGTGCTGCTTTGATTTATCGACGCTCTTCGCAATCTGCACTTGCAACACGCAACGCGCGAATTGAGAGACGAGCAAATCTCGAATGATTTTCCAAGCCATTCTGAAACAGGCGTTCGTTTCACTCTCTCAGGATCCCAAGGAATGTACAGCAGCGGTACTCGCTCACCACAAACAATTCTCGCACTCATACGCCTTTCGGAATCTAGTCATCACTATTTATGACGCACCCTGTAAAACGATGATGCTGATATGCAGCAGATTGTTTGTGCGCTAAGCAGTTCTTCTTGTTGCCGTCGCTTTTCTCTTCCTCCTCCTCCGTTTCGATTATTTCTTGCCGAATCCTCCCGGCGCCGAGAATCCCACGGGCGAGCCGCCGCCATAGCCGCTGAAGCGGGAAGATTCATCGTCAAACTTGTGCATCGGGCAGGTTTGCTTACCCTCCGCAGGGCGACGGGCAGCTCGGCTGCGAGCAGCATCCGCCGCTGCTGCCGCCCTGAACGTTCGCAGGATTGCTCTCTGATGAGCGAAATGCAACAAGATGATGGTACCAGGCAGGCGAGCGCGTTCGGGACGAAGAGAGCCAGGAGGCAAGCGACGAAGAAGCGCCACAGCATATTTGTTGGTCGGTTGGTAGGAATCGGACGAATGCAACTAAGCAATCTGGCGAGAAAGATCTCAAGGGGTCGGGCTTTTATAGGAAACAGTCACGGACAGAAGAGGAGGAGCCCGGTCGTCCCTCACGTCACTGCCTCCGTATCTTTCACGACGAGGCCGGAAGAGCACGTTTCCTCGGATGTAACATTCCGTTGCAGCCGGGGAGTCACGTTTCTCCTTCACTCCTCTCCCCCCCCCGTTCTGCTTTCCACCTCGTTGCGCCACAGCCGATCATCGTCATTGACGTCATGCAAGAAAGGAGAAAGGAAGGCGTACGCACCGGCTGAGAGCCATGCTGGTTTCTAGCGTGGCAGAAGAAGCAGCAGCAATCTTCCCCTTCGACTAATCCGTTCATTGGCTCCTCTTCCCTGCCAAATCGCTTCAATTGCACAACCGCCGCCACTATAACGGCGACCTCGACCGTAGGAAGAGAGAGAAAGACGTTGCATTCCAACTAGAGCTTCCGTCACTTCATCGCCAGCACACAACGGTCACAGCAAGAACAACGACGAGCGATGAGTGAAACGGCGACTCAGAGCAGCAGCACGGCGTTGATGCATCCGTCGTTCTCCAGGTTGTTTGTCACTTGCGCGCACTTGATACAGGCGACTTGCGAGAGGGATATCGTGATACAGGATGGCACAAAATGGGCGTTTGCATAAGTTTGAGGCAGCGTGTTAACCAGTTTTGTGATCTAATGAAGCCAGCCTTTCGTTAGTCTTATATCTCGAAGTGTGCTGTTTTGAATTTATACACAGAGATGGTAAAGTCTCTCGCTAAGAAGACCAACGAGCTTACAAAGTGAAAGTGCCACAGAATGACATCACTCGTCGTCTTATTACGTCGCGCCACTCTGTTTGTAACATTGTAACATAGTGAACGCCTCGGCAAGATTTATCGGCTAATTGCATCTTGTAGCTGGCATATAGATAAAACTATCCGCGAGGAGAAAGAAGCCAACCACTCGCCAGCAGTTTAAGAACGCCATTCCATATGCAAGCCGTCGAGAGTCCGAGCACAACATGAATAAGATGGAGAAGAGCTGCGGAACATTGTGCATGATGATTCAAAGCGTTATGAAGAAGAACCTTGGACTCGATACTTACAAATTTCAAACGCAGTAGGAGCTGAGTGATACGAACAGGGCTGATCGACTCAAGAAATCCAATGTCATGCTCCATTGTGGTCGCGCTTCGTCGTTGGTTTTTCGATGAAAAGTTGTTCGTCATCGAGTGCTGTCCAGGAACATCCAGAAAGCTATGAAGAATGATTGCTTCGCCAGATGGCGTGGCTTTGCACAATCTGTGATGCTTTTCGGTGTCGACACGAATGATAACAAGTGCTCGTTTGTCTTCATCGCAAAGATAAAGATGATCGATGCTAAGATGCACATCAGCGACGTTCTGGAGAAGGTGCCGCTTCCCTGGATTCAGGATCCATCTTGCGAGTTGATCATTCTGCTTTCAATAGGACGGAGTGCCTGCACATCGCGTCAAGAAGACACAAGAGTGGTGCCAACGCAGATTGCATGGCTTCGTAACCGTAGAAGGGTGGCTTCCCCACAGCTCCGACCTGAGTCCTTTCTCGACTACGCAGTCTGGTTCAAGCTGGAGGCCGAGGTCTGCTACATCCACCATCCCACCGTCGCGTCGCTCAAACAAGTCTTGCTTAAGATTTGGGACTCGATTGATGTCAACTACCTCCGACAAATCTGCACCGCGCTCCTCTGTCGTCTTTGCTCCCGCACTCGGGCTCAGAGTGGACACTTCGAGTGCTTTTCTCCACATTTGATCCGAGCACTCTGACGAACATGCATCAAACGTCATTTGTCTTCTCTCGATTGAAATTGACAGCAAACTGACAACGGATTTGCGTAAGCCTCTATTTTATGCCACTCAGTAGTGTTGCCAATGACGATGATATACAGAAGATCGTTTGTGTATCAGGTAGTAGTGCTCGTTGTCGCTGCTCTTCTTCTGCTTCTCTTCGACGATTATTTGCCGGCCACAGCGTATCCGCCGCTCGGGGGAGCCGCGTATCCGCCGCTCGGGGGCGCCGCGTATCCGCCCGGCGCCGCATATCCGACGGGCGAGCCGCCGCCATAGCCGCTGAAGCGGGGAGATCCATCATCAGACTTGTACACCGGGCAGGTTTGCTTACCCTCCGCAGGGTGGCGCTCCGGACGAGCAGCTCGGCTGCGAGCAGCATCCGCCGCTGCTGCCGCCCTGAACGTTCGCAGGATTGCTCTCTGATGAGCGAAATGCAACAAGATGATGGTACCAGGCAGGCGAGCGCGTTCGGGACGAAGAGAGCCAGGAGGCAAGCGACGAAGAAGCGCCACAGCATGTTTGTTGGTCGGTTGGTAGGAATCGGAAGAATGCAACTAAGCAATCTGATGAGAAAGACCGCAAAGCGTCTGGCTTTTATAGGCTGCCGCAGCCAAAAGAGGAGGAGTCCGGCCATCCCTTACGTTGCCGTCACCGCGCATCTTTCACGGCGAGGCCAGAATAGGCACGTTTCCCCAGGTGTAACATTCCGTTGCAGCGAGGGAGTCACGTTTCTCCTCCCACTCACTCCGTCCAGCTTTCCGCCTTGTTGCGCCACAGCTGATCGTTGTCGTTGACATCATACAAGGGAGGAGAAAGGAGACCACGCGCATCGTGGAGAGGCAGACAAATGCAGGTTTCTAGCGGCGGCGGCAGCAGCAATCTCTAACAATCTTTGTCCCTCGGCTCGCCCATCTATCTGCCTCCTTTCCTCGCAAATCTCTCGAATTGCACAGCCGCCGCCACTACGACCACGACGACGACATCGACCATCAGAAGAAGAAAGAAAGACGTCGTACTCCAGCTAATTTCCGTCACTTCATCGCCAGCACACAACGGCCACAACAAGAACAACGACGAGCGATGAGTGAAACGGCGACTCAGAGCAGCAGCACGGCGTTGATGCAACCGTCGTTCTCCGGGTTGTTCGTCACTTGCGCGTACTTGGCCCAGACGACCTGCGAGAGAGAGGTGGTTGCCGTCGAGAGCAAGCCACGATATCAACCCACCTTGCCTCCCTGTGTAACCATGCCGAGTTCGGAAATGTTCACCTCGATGATCGTGCCCTTGGTGATGACACCCTGAAAGAAGAGCGAGCGGTTACAAATTACACAGACGAGGAGCGACGTACGAGCGAGGTGTACATGGTGGAGGAAGGATTCTTCTTGACGGCCACGATGGGCAGCTGGAACGTGGTCTGCAGCTCGGGATGAGTGACGTTGGCCTTGGTCATTCGCAGACCCGTCGGTCGGATGAAACGCTCGAATTTGGCCGGCTTGCGCGTGAACGACTCGCCCACGAACGTCACCTGTGCGAACGAGCGAGCCATGGAGTGGTGGTTACAAAGGTCCGTCTCACCTTGGTGACCATGCGCTTCCAGGCTTTCCTTCTCGACTTCCCGGTCTTGACGACGCGGAAGGCCTCGGCGTCGGAGACGGCACGCACTTGCGGGATGGGCACTTGATACTTGCCGGCCTTCTCCTTGCGCTTCTGCTTCACCATCGACGAGAGGACGTTGCCGGTGGTCTGCTGCTGACGATCCAGAAGATATGTTGGCAACGCTCCATCCTGCACCACTCTCACTCGTCCTCGGACAAACCATCAGTCAGAGAACTCACGGCAGCCGGATCGCTGGTCGTACCGCGCTGCTCCTTCTCCTCGTGCGCCTTGATGAGTTTGCGCATCTCCACCTGCAACTCCCGCTCTCACTTCACAACTCGACGCCACTCAGAACGCGCCTTCTCCGAGTAGCGCTTCTTGTGGTAGATCTTGGCCTTGTGTCCTCGCAGCTTCTTCGCCATGGCCGACCGTTCGTGCCCCTCGCGAGCCTTTCGCTTCCGCAGTCGTTCGTCATGATCCAGACGGCGACCGTGTCGCTTACGGTGCAACTCGATGTGCTCGTTCTGCGGCATCTGACGACGCGATCGAATGCCCTCGTCCCATATGCATATGGCAACAACGTTCGGTAGTGCGGGTGTCTTGCAACCCCATCACATCGTGATAACAACAGTACGCGTCAGACAAGTGGGTTCGCAGTGTGCATCGCGTCTTTATGGAGCCCTACAGACGACGGCTCTACGTGGAGAGCTGGGTGGCGGCAGTCGGCCGACCGATCGTGCCCGGCTGCTCAGATGCTCTCGGGGTCGGCGTCGACGGCCTTAAACCAGTTACCGCAGCCTGAACGTGACGTTTCCAACGGGAGTGGGGCAACGGAACAGACCGCAGCGCTTGGGGGTGCCCTTGCGGATCACGGTGAAGTTGACGTGTCCGGAGTCGGGTTCGCAGAGACAGCCGATGATCTTGTCGTCAAAGTGGGACGGCACCAGGTTGGGGCGGTCGCGGGTCGAGTTCTCGGCACGGTAATACACCTTGGGCTCGTAGCGATCGTCGCCGGCCAGACGGGCGATCAGCATCTTGCGCTCACGACCCGTCGCGTGCTCAAGAGGATCCGGATAGTAGCCGTAGTCCTCCGGGCTTGCTTCCGTGGCCAGGGCACGCTTCTGCGAATTCCATGATATGCGGAAAAGGAAAAAACAACAGACCTGAAGGGCGGTCACCGACGACGTGTTCGCGGCAACACGCTGCACCAGCTTGGAGGCGAACAGCTGACGGACAGCAAGTTGCGACATGATCTGCAAACAACCCCCGATCGACATTTTCACACGACAAATGGGAGATGGAATATTGTCACGGAGGGGGTCCGCCGCGCCACGACCGACTCGACGCACATCACACCAATACTGCGTCAAGCGTGTAAACCGCGGGCCACGTCGGCCAGTCATTCTCCCAATCGTCCAGATCAGATAGCGCACGAGCGAGGGAATGCAATGAGAACCCGTAACTTCATGTGATTGCACATCATCTCCTCCCTCAACCCTACTGTCTAGTGTGTCAAGATGTGGGCAGAGTGCGGTGCAGTTCGACCGCCGTCGTTCATATCATCATCGTCCAGTCCCATGAGGTAGCCTTCCGTGTCCTCGTCGTTCAGCTCAAAGTAGTCGGCCTCCACCACCTCCAGAAGCTGGTGATCGTGCTGCTCTGTGAGGAAAGGCGACAGGCCATCGTCATCTCCAGTTGCATTGTGATGTTCGCTTGGCTCAAGATGGAAATGCGACTGTTCGACCGAGTCGCCCTCAAATTCGATGCCATCGGCTCCTTGGAGAGTCGCAACGCAGCAAGTCGGCGGCTTCTGCATGTGTGCCCTCTGCAATCATCATTTCTCGGGGTCTCCAGCAGCAGCAGAGAGGATACCTGCGCTCGTAGAGACATGAAGCGGGCGCCGCATCCACGCATGCATACGTATCTGAAACGCGTATCGTCCGCAAGTGACATCATCACTCGTAACGGCGCTCGTACCTCTTCCGCATCTCATGCTTCGCCATGTGATGTTCGTTGAGCAGGGCGCGACTCACGAACCGTCTGTTGCATGACGGCTGATCACAGGCGAATCTGTGAAAAACAGCGCTACTCTCGAAACATTAGACCGGGAACGAACGGTTTCTCGTTGCGATGGCGGCGAACGTGGTTGACGAGCGAGGACTTCTGCGCGAAGCGTTTCCCACAATCCGGACAGCCGTGCGGTCGCTCGCCCGAGTGCGTTCGCATGTGCTCCTGAGAAATTGGAGCGTTTCCCGAAGTGAGGCATCCTAATGCGTCACCGCCCATTCTTCCCCTCGTCCCACCCCTCGTCTTGTTGCTATGTCTGCCGCGTTCCCACTTTCTCATTCCCCGCTGTTTGCGTGCATCACCAGCTGACGCGATGGCGGAAGCCTCGCAGGAATCGACCGGGAGACTTCGTGCCTACTACAACTATGTCTTCTGGTGCCAGGCAAGAGTGCCTTAGTTGTGTGCACGTGGAAGGAAATTCCAGTGCGTGGCCCTGTTCCATCTCATCGTCGCCACCTTCTGGATCAAGTACTTTGTCGACATCGAAATCCGGGGTAATCTGGCCAAGGGCCATTACAATGACGGCGACACGCATTACGATGTCATCATGATGGTTGCTCTCCAGGTTCGTACCGTCGTTTCCCAACGAACTCCGATTCTAGCTTCTGTTCATCGTGATCTTCTGCTATGGGCTTTGGACGACGCAGCGCCAACTGCTGTTGCCGTTCATTTGCTACAACGGTAGCTCGACTAGACTAATCGTGAACCCATTCACAGTGATCTTCTTCGCGGTCTCCTTTTTCGTGCTGTCACAGTCGATCTACGAGATCGTGAAATACTACTGGCACCCCGACTATCGAATGACGTACGCAGCGTGCATCAACTGCGCTGTGGAAATACTGGATAGCTTTCAAACGTTTTTCACTCGATGCGCATTTTTGGTTGTGATCATCGTTGTCCTGCATGCCACCATCAAGTGTTATAACGTCATGAAGGTACGTTTTGCGACTGGAAGATGCTAAGAGAACGTCTAGGACGCTAAACGCATGCTACAAAGTTCCAGGGCAAAGCAGGCGGACACTCAATCAGCTCACCAGCAGATCTAACGATGGACTAGAGGAATAAAGGGATTCACTTGCCTTGATTTTCGAGGGATGCTTGCAAAACAACCCGCACACGTCGCATGTGAATGTGGTCGGTTGCCGACGGGCATTTGAGGTCGTCAGAGGCTTGACGTCCATGTTCTTTGCCACCGCGTCAATGATAAAGTCCAGTCTGGAGGACGTCGATGGGGCTTGGCTCTCCGCTGCATCGCCAGTACATTCGTCTTGCTCTAAATGCGTGGAGACTAGCTAGGTGGCGGTTCGAAAAACAAACCGGGCACTACGAGGAATTGCTCCTCGGCATCCACGACATGGGCTTTCCCAAATTGATCTGACTTGGCAGCTGAATACTCGTACTCATCATTGCCCAAACCGTCGTCGGAGGAAGCGTAGTAGGTCTGGGTGGACGTATCTTGCTCCAGTTCGTGGCAGTTGGAGAGACGAGAAGCAGTGGTGTACCCGGCCAGAAAGCGATTCTCTTCGACGCCAAATTCAACAACCTGAAGCACAACTGAGAACGGGCGTCCAAAGTAGCACTCACCTCGTCTGCGTCAGTATCGAGGAGCGTGTCCAGAAGCAGTTCGTCGCCGAAGTCCAGCAGTTGCATGTGCGCGGTCTAGCGAGATTTGTGAGGCACGACTCGCTCAGCAGACCTGTTCATGTTTCCCTAGATGCGAAGCCGACGAACAGTTCTTCCCGCATGTCGCGCACGCAAAGCGACGGTCAGAATCGTGACGTCGTTCGTGCGCCTGTTGGTTCAATGTGATGTATTTTGCGGGAGAAATTCACCAGCAAGGCATGTTTCTGCGTGAATGCGTCCGAGCATCGACAGCAGATGAAGGGACGCTCCCCAGTATGCACGCGAAGGTGCTCCTGAGAGTGCGATGCTAGGAACACGAAAATGCCGGCCACACCTTTAGTTTGGACGGGAATTTGAACACCTTGTCGCAGTGCTCGCAGTTGTGATCTCGACGTGCCTTTCGTTTCAGGAACCGATACTTGGAACGCCCTCCCGCCTTCAACAAATTCTCCAATCGAAGAGCTGGTTCCATACCTTTTGTTCGCTTGGCAGTGTCGTCTCCTTCCGATGCCGGGACGACAAGAAACTTCGCGTCGAAATCATTGGTCGCGCGCAGACACTTGGGACCGCAATTCGCGGCGTCGACGCTGTCCGATTCCGTTCAAGCCAGCACTCGTCTGTGGAGTAATCTGCAGAGCGCGTGCTCCCTCTGGAACATGCGCAAATTCAGTAGCCGTATTTCGCCACCGCTCGTCTCTTGCCGTGACCGCAATCGGTCTGTGGCGGTGCCGATCGGTCGCGCTGACTCATCGTCGCTCGAGCGACACGCCCAACAGAAGTACTTCTGTCCAGCTGAAGTGCTCAGTCAGCAGCAGCAGCAGCAGCATGTCTTCGCAACTACCGGACTCTCTTTTCGGCGAGGCGTTCGCCCATTTCGATCAGGCTCTTTGCTACGACGAGGATGGACATTCGGTATGCTTCGCATCCGGGGTGCGTATTGGCCCATGCTTTAGAAAAACGCCTTGCCACACTACGAAGCGGGTTTGGATCTCGTCAACAGAGCCTCGACCCTGCCGGATGCCGAGAAGAGTGAACTCTACACGAGCATGATGGAAGCCAAGCTTCGAGTCGAGGACAGGCTCAACGCACTGAGACAGATGCCCGAGTCGAAGGAATCGACGAAAAACGGAAAGCCCATGTATCCAGCACTCGAGACCGAGGTGGTTTCCTCTCTTGGATCCTACACGGCAATCATTGCAGACGACTTCATCGACGTCCGCCATCCGTGGTCAACTGGAAACAGTTGGCGACGTTGAGGCCGAACTGGTTGCCTTCGTTCCTGACCACGTTCAACTTTTCTGTATCTCGGTATGTGCGCGATTCGATCGCTTTCATTGTCAGCATAAAACGCTACTTAGGGCGAGTCGACTACCGTGCCTACCTACCCGACGTCTCTTCAGTTGTTGCGCTTTCTCGACGGCGCTAACCTTCCGCCCACAAAATCGAGTTCTGAGAAGAGCCAGCAACCACAGGCCTTCATTCAGGTAGCAGTTGTCGTCGTCGGTGAGCGAAATATATCGAATTTAGGTGGGACCTTGGATCTATCCATTGGTGCGCGGTTCCACGCCCATACTCCGAAACGAATGGGGAGCATATGTGGTACGAAATCCAACAGACGATCAGCCAGGCAAGAGCTCTTTGAATTCCGTCACATTTTTCTCGTCAGATCTGCACGTCGGCATCATGATTTCGCCGGAGGCCGATCAAGCCGCGGTCCGTCAGTTTGACCAACTCCTTCGTCAAGAGGCCGTTGTCCAGGACGTTCAAGTGGAGCCACATCTTGCAGGTGTGTGGTTTTCTCATTTCCCACGTAATACCACTCGCTCAAATGCAGCATCTGATCGCGAGCGCAAGAGCAAGCGCATCGCAGCCGGACTTGTAAGACTTGGCGACCTGGCGGCGAAAGGGGTTACGAAAGCAGCAACTGCTACGTCAAACTACGTCCAAAACCGGAGCGAGAAGATGAAGGAGGTCAGTTTTTCGCCGTTGTGAAATATGCACACGTAGTTTTAGAACGTTGACTCGACAACCGCTCAACAGGTTTCCGTTCCACCTGCAGTGCGCTCATCGCTTTGCTATATGCACAAAGGCAGCAAAGTAGTGGCTCGGTGTACCAGATACATGCGTGAGTTTCGCTCAAGTAATAATATCTCTAGCATCATATGTTGTTAGTTGATCGTATCGGCGAAATGGGCGTCTCTGTGGGAAAGCGTATCGCCCATTCGGCCGAGAAATCCGTCGACGGCTCCAGTGGAGGCGGACGCCTAGTGACTGGTCAGTTTTCGTCATTTCCAAGTTCTATCGCGCTACCAGGTACGATAAATGTGACGGCTGGAGGAATTGCCGCCGCTTCGACCGTCTGGATGGCTATGGAGAACGCGAGCCGTCAGTTGTGCAGAGCGGTGGCAGACGAGACTGTCGATCATGTACGAATGAGGTAGGTGTGCCAGTTGAGCATTTTGCCACCCAATCTCTTCTAGATATGGCGACGAAGCCGGGGAGTCGACGCACGACGCTTTGCACACGGTCGGGCACGGCTCGTTGGCCGCCTATCAACTGTGGGACTTTGGACCACGCAGCATCGCCGGTATGTTTAACATCTGCATCTGGTGATGAGTGCCGCTTTTAGGGCGTATGGCTCGTCGAGCTGGCGTCGAAATGGTGCGCCAATGGGGGCATGCAGATCCCGCCCTCCAAGCCACGAGTTCTCCAAGTCCAGCCACTTCCAAAAAGACTTAGAGTGTCGCATGCATGAACGAGTCTTGCCCGTGCCGCATAATTCCGTTGGTGTTTGACCTCCTCTTCTCAACAACACACATATCGATCTGTTTTCCGGTTTACGCAGTATTTCCAAAACCCAGAGACGCAAAATAGTCATCCTGCCGTGCGCATGACGATAAACTGGTGTCATTCGCATAGTCGAAATTGCATTGTCTGATGCATCGGTAGCGTTCCGATTTGAGATCGTATTTCACAGTGCCCAAACGTGTTCGGTTTGTGTTTGAGAAGGAGCAAACTGCAGGCCGGTAGAAATTGCTGAACGTCGTCAGTGGCCGTAGCAACAACTCTCGGCGAGCGCCCGCCGGGGAGATTTCACTGTCGCGCGTCTCTCGTTTTAGCACACTGGTGAAGGTTGCGAGGCTTGGCGTAAAAATGTAACTAGTCTTTCAAAACCAAATAGAGTCTCTACTTCTTGGTGTCGAAACGTTCCCCAGAACGTGGCGCACATTTTGTACAGACCGTTTTTCCCAATTCGCAATTTAGGCATATTTTTTGATCAATTTTGTGCTAAAAACCACTATTTCCCGCATAACTTTCTTATTTTCCATAATAATTTCAAAAATTTCTCTGTACAAATTGTAGAGCACGTTTTTCCGGTCATTTTGATGCTTCATTTAGTACTCTACGTCCACAAATGGGGAAGCCTATTCGTTTTTCCGTGCGACAAAACTTGACTTTTCCCTTCGCTGTCTTGCGAGCTACTCACAACAAAAAATGTTTTAACCGCGCCAACCTGTTCATTAATCCGTATAGAATCGATTGGAATCGCTTATTTTGTGATGAAATGGGCCTAAATCCTGTTTTTAGTGTTCCAAATTTGTCAAATTCTGCTTGCTGATTTCACAAGAGTGCCAAACCGAATGATTGGTTGACCTAACGCCAATGGTAAACCGAACACTCAGCACGTGCGTTTGGGCACTGATTTAGTTTCATCCACGATTGGTGTAGGCAATTTGTCATTCAGGGAATGACAATGGCGAAAACGTCGATGAAGAAGAAGCAGAAGAAGACGGCAAAGAAGCCCGTCGTTGTTGCGGAGGATGTCGAGAACGAAGACGTGCTTGTTGAAAGTGATCCTGGACCGGTGGCTCCCGACGAGGAAGACCACGCGGACGGCTCATCGATCGATGGCAGCCCTAGCAAGAGAGAGATGATGTCGCTGCGGCGACCAGGAAGGAAGGAAGGGGGAAGCACACACACAGAGAACAGCACTGTAGCCGGCCATCTGCACCCGTGGTTTAGGCCCCCGTATGTTTTGTTGTTGCCCCGAAGAACAAGCTTGGCTCCTATTGTTGTTCGCACCGCGCGCACGTGTTGTTCGTTGTCTTCTTGGCCTAAAAGTAAAGTGGAAAGTTGGTGGTTTGTTGTGCTCGAGTCCTCCTTGGTCGCTCGATCCAGGAAGTATCATATCAGTTGGTTGGTCGCGTCTTTGGGGTTGCTCGGCCGCCGTTTGTGGTGTCAGGGCCACGAGATTCTGCCACTGGTACAGATGGACCCGGACGAGGTCGAGAAGAAGTCGGGAGTACTGTACTTCCCGTCCATTCCTCCCTTCTTCACAATCTCTCGAATGCGCCACGAGATCGGTCGACTGGCACCCGTGAAGCGGATCTTCCTGCAGCCCGAGCGGCCGCTCGTCAGGACCGGAGACAAGCCCGTCAAGAAGGGACGCAAGAAGTTTGTCGAGGGATGGATCGAGATCGGAGACAAGTGAGTCGGCGAATCGCGCACGCGTTGCTTCATGCGAACATGCAGATCGTTGGCGAAACGCCTGGCTCTGTCGATTGACAACACGCCGGTTGGCGGCAAGAAACGATCCATGACGGCCGACTCGCTCTGGAGCTGCAAGTACCTGCCCGGGTATGCTTTGCACTGAGACGACTGGAGACGGCGATATGGCGGTTCAGCTTCAAGTGGGTGCATCTGATGGAGCAGCTGCAGTGGGAGCGGCGCGTCCAGAAGCAGCGGATGAGCAGCGAGGTTGCGCAAGCCAAACGGACCGCGGCCCACTTTGCCGAGCAGGTCGAGAAGGGCGCTCGACTGAAGCGGCTCGAGCAGAAGGTTTGTGTCTCGCCCCTCGTCAGCATGATGATAATGCGTCCCCTTGATGTGCAGGTGCTGGAGAAGCAGGGCGTCTGGCAGAAGTACGAACGTCAGATGGCCCGACAGCGAGAGCGCGTCGATCAGAAGAAGGGAGCGAAGAAAGCGCGGGGAAGTGGCGAAGAAGAAGCCAACGAGCAGTTGCTGTCTCTGGTATTCGGTTGATGGTGGGGGGGGGGCTCCTCAGTCCGTCCATCCATCGTCGATCCATAATAAATGGAGAGTGCTTCAGTTGTCTGCCTCTCCAGAAGGGCGAGTGAGATGGGGGATGGGGCTGCTGCTGCTGCCGTCCATTCTTGAGGACGGATCGACCGGGAGGAGGGGGGAAGAGGAGGAGGAGGAGTGGCAGGTGGTGGGCGACAGGGCATCTGCGCCCTCTTTGGCCTCCCCAGCTGGCCATCTAATTATGTGGCTGTGCTGCTGCTGCTGCTGTGCAGTCGTTCTCTCTCTCTCTCCACTTGCAGCTGAATCCCGCTAGCTACGCGGTCTTGTCTCGCTCGCTCGCTCTCGCCCGTTCTCCATTCTGAAGGGAGAGCGGACATGCTAGCGCGCGGCCCTGCGGTCTATCGACTGGGTGGTGGTGGTGGTGTGTGTGCGCGCCCGGGGCGCCGTCGACGTCTCTCCCCCTCTTCTTCTTTTCGTCCCTTCCACCGCCCCTCCGCGCAGCTTCGCACGCTCCTCCTCCTCTTCCCTCCATTCGCGGGTTCGCACACCAATTTTCAGAGGGAACGATGCTGGTCGCGGCGATGGCACAGCCGACCGCCACCGTCGCCACGACCACGACCACGACCAACTCCCAACAACAGCCGCCATCATCCGTGAGCGCTAACAGCTTGGGAGGAGCCGCCGCCGCCGCCTCCACGTCCAGCGCTACGGATCAGAAGGGCCAGCAACAGCAAGCGGGAAGCGTGACGTGCTGTTCCCCGTCCGGACGATCCGCCTCGACGGACAGTCACGGATTCCCGGTGAAGGATGCGGACGCCGTCAAACTCTTCGTCGGACAGGTCCTCTTCTTGTCCCCTCGCTGCTACCGTACTTCCGCCATCCTCGCCGTTCTTTGTTTATATAATAGAGTAGCCGCCCGCGTTCGTGCCTTCCTTCCGTGCGCATCATCACTCACTTCTGTAGTCGAGTGTCGCGTGCTGTTGTGTACTAGGTTTGGCGGCCTCTCATCGGAAACGAGACCAGCAGCCGTTGCCGTAGTAGGGTAGGGGGCCACTGCAAAGAGGAGGACGAGAGGCCTCGGGCCGTGCGCGCATGTCCCCTCAGCCGATCGATATTGCGGAGAGCAGCGGAGCAGACGGCTTCTGGCGAGAAGGCGGCATGACAGAGGGAAGGGTGGGGGGACCATGAAAGGAGGCAACAGCTGCTCCGACCGGTCAAACGGGGGTCAAGTCGGGAGAGGGAGAGAGAGGGGTGGGGTGGGCTGAGATGGATTAGAGAAATAAGGAATTGCAGATCCCGCGCACACTCGAGGAGAAGGACATTCGCCACATGTTCGAGGCGTTCGGCAAGATCTACGAGTTCACCATCCTCAAGGACAAGTACACCGGTAGGAGGCTGTGGCGGCGAGAGGAAACGGGTGACGGAAAATTTCAGGCATGCACAAGGGATGCGCCTTCCTGACGTACTGCCATCGCGAGAGCGCGCTCAAGTGTCAGACCAGTCTGCATGACCAGAAGACGCTGCCCGGCGTAAGAAAGAATTGCTATCTGGGGAGTGAGGGACTGAGATACGTAGTAGTGCCCTGGGGACAGAATCTTCCGACGACTGAGAGCGAGAGAGAAGACGCCCTTTCTGCTGTCAGTCTCTCCTCCTTCCCCTCCCCTCCCTTCCGACCGACCTCTCGCTTATAATCAGAGACATGCGCGCGCGCTGCACTGCCGTCTCTGCTCGATTCGTTTAGAGACAAAGGGGCGACGGGCTTCCGACGAGTTCGTAACGCAATTCCCGGGAAGGAGCGAGAGAGAGGGAGCTTACTGGGTACACCGACCCATCCGTCTTCCCCCATCTCCTTAGTCTCTCCTCTCCTTGCACTAGTTCGCCTCCTTCTCCCTCTTCCTCACGGTGCTATTACTGCTGGATGGCCGAGGCGGTGGACGACGGAGCGTTGCAGATGAACCGACCGATGCAAGTGAAGCCGGCCGACTCGGACAGTCGACCGCCCTCGCCCAAGAACACCGACGACGTGTACGTGATGATGATGATGATGATGCGCGATCGGGCGTGAGCTCACAAGAGAGACGAGTTACAGATCGGGCCGGAAGCTGTTCGTGGGCATGCTGTCGAAGACGCAGACCGAGGAGGACGTGCGCGCCCTGTTCGGTCCATTCGGCGGACTCGACGAGGTCACCGTGCTGCGTGGCACGGACGGCGCCTCGAAGGGCTGCGCCTTCGTCAAGTTTGTCAGCGCGACCGACGCGCAGTGCGCCATCCAGGCAGGATCTGCTCTCGTCAGCTCCGCGAAGGCATGATTGCAGGCGTTGCACGGCAGCCAGACGATGCCGGGCGCATCCTCGTCGCTGGTCGTCAAGTTCGCCGACACGGACAAGGAGCGACAAATGCGACGGATGCAGCAGATGGCTCAGCAGATGGGGCTCCTCAACCCGGTGCTCGTCAATCAGCTCATCCATCAGCAGCAGGTCAGCTTGCCTCTCTCTCCCCGTCCTTTCTTCATCGCCGACGAGGACAGGTCGCCCTGGGCACGGCCACTCAGTCGGGCCCGATTCAACCGTCGGCGCCCGTTCTGCATCACTATTCGACGGCGCCCTCCTCCGTCGGTCTGGTCTCGCATCAACCCGTGGTCAGTCGACTCGCGCTCCCTCCCCC
>JACMII010000223.1:0-29866 GCA_014805405.1 Bunonema sp. RGD898 | reverse complement strand
GCGATTGTCCCCCCCCCCCCTCGGGCTGCTGCCACGCTTCCCTCCGTATCATCACCATGCAGATGCAGACGATGATCCTCTCCCGCTTTGATCTGCACGTGTCCCCCCTCTCTCCCTCCCTCTCTCTGTCCCCAATCCGACGACCACCTCTCCCCCCTCGCACATCGAAGCGAATGCATCGGGGCGTGAGCAAAGGACTGTTGCGCTTGCATTTCTCTCTCTCTCCCCCTCTCTCTCACTCATTCGCCCTCTCACGCGAATTGTCCTCCTTCCGTGTCTTCCTTCGTCTTCGTCCTTGAGCGCAGCCAGCATGGTCCCGGCCGTAAGTCTTCCTCTCCCTCTCTCCCTCCCTTGGAAATTGGCTGCCGTCAATGCACACATACACACACACGCACGCACTCTCCCTCTCTCTCCGCCCCGTCTTCTTGCACGGTTGAATAGTGTGTAGGGGGTGTGCAACGCGAAGTGCATACACGTACACAGTCACACTGCCATCCGAGATCATAGCGGTTGCTGGTTGACGGGGGGAGTAAACAACCTCAGATCACCACGCCCCCCCCCTTCGTTTTCCCGTTCCGTCTCGGTCGCTCCGCAACAAGACGGCACTCCACCACTCGGAGAGTCTTGTTGACCGCCACCCTTGCCCCCTACGTCTCCACGTGCAACTGCTCCTCCTCTCATCCCTCCTCGTCTGCCCTTTTCTCAGTTCACTTCAGCCACTCTCCCAAGCAATGTCGTTACCTCCGCCTGGGTTCACGCTTCGCCATGGACGCCAGTTTGCACTCGTCGTGCTCGTCTCTCAGCTCGCCTTCGTCGTATTGCTCTGTCTCTTCGGTACGTTGTTGATCTTGCGACGGTGGAGAACATTTCGCGCAGGCAAATTTGCGTCCTCGGCGCTACCACAGGATGCGGGTCAGTCGGAAGACGGCGGACGTCACGTCGATAGACAATACCCACGTGACAAGGAGATCGATCCGCGTAGCTAATCACCGTTGCAGTGTTCCAAGACGTGCACGTCATGATCTTCGTGGGATTCGGCTTTCTCATGACATTCCTCCGGCGATACGGGTTCTCCGCGCTGACGGTCAATCTTCTGCTGGCCTGCGTCGCCATCGAGGTCTCTCACTCTCCCTCTCTGGTCTCCCGTCCAGACGATGACGGCAGTATTTATAGCTGTCGTTTGTGACGCGTGGCTTCGTGTCGGAGGAGTTTCGGTCGAGCGGTCGCTTCACGATCGCACTGAACGAGTGAGTGGGGTCAAGTTGGAATCAAACTTGTACGACTTACGTCCAGTCTGTTGTACGCCGACTTCACCGCCGCTGTAGTTCTTATCACGATGGGCGCAGTTCTGGGTAAGCTCACACCAACGCAGGTAGCCTTTTCTAGTTCGCACCACAAATAGAGACTCGTTGCCACAAAAACAGTACGTCATCATGACCCTGTTCGAAGTTCCTGCCGCCGTGCTCACCGAGCATATCGTCGTCCATTATATCAAAGTTGGAAACGAATGTTTCTGCAAAAGCATGCACCTGCTTCAGATCAATGATGTTGGCGGTTCGATAGTCGTTCACGCTTTCGGAGCCGTGTTCGGTCTGTTCCTTTCGAAGGCGATAGTGAAGAAGGATCTCGACGGACACCAGCACAACGGAACAACTTATGCCTCGGATATCTTCTCCATGATCGGTATCTCTTTGTAGCAGAAGTGGCAGACTTGTCCCCCTCCCCTCTTCCTCACTACAGGAACCCTCTTCCTGTGGGTCTTCTGGCCGTCATTCAACGCCGCCATGGCCGAGCCGGTGGATGCACGCGAACGGGCAATGCTGAACACACTCCTCTCACTGGTTCTGCCTTTCCGTGAAAAATCACCTCATTCCAGGTCGGATCGACCGTGGGCACGCTTCTCTTCTCGCAGCTCTTCAGCGACGAGGTGTTCTTGCTTCTGCTTGCAGTAGAGACGTGATGGTTTCTGTAGCGTCGCTTCAACATGACGCACGTTGCGAACTCGACGTTGGCCGGCGGGGTTGCCGTCGGTACGGTCGCCAATGTGGTGTTGCATCCGGCGCACGCCTTCGCAATCGGATTCCTGGCGTCGTTCATCTCCGTGCTCGGCTATCAACGCCTCACCGTGAGCTCGTCGTCCCCTGTTTCCACCAGGACGCTGGTTTTCAGCCGAAACTGGACGCGGCCGGATTCCACGACACGTGCGGCGTGAACAACCTGCATGGAATGCCGGGCATCCTGGCCGGACTGATCTCCATCGTGCTCGTGTTCTGCTACGCGCCCGAGAGCTACAAGTCCAGTCTGAACGCGATCTATCCGGGCGTCGCGTCGTCCTCAAACTCGGAGGGATGGAGTCTCGCGGAGCAGGCTGCTCGTCAGGCTGGCGGACTGTTGGCTGCCATCCTGGTGGCTGCCGTCACTGGACTCGTCACCGGTTTGCGACATCCGCTTGCGTTGTGCCAGCAACCCGCATGATTCAGGGCTGATTGTGCGGGCTCCGATCTGGGTGCAGGCGCGCAGAGAGGAGTTCTTCTCGGACGCCGACTTCTTCGAGACCACCGCCGACTTCGAGTTCACCACTGCCGTTCTGGGACGCATCGATAACATCGAAATCACCGAGCACACGCCGCTCAAGAAGGCCGAGGAGGGCACGAGCAACGCTCACTGATCACCATTATCATCATCATCACGAGACCATTTATTGATGCTACAAAACATGGAAATGCACCACTTCCACTACCCAATATCTCAACGCTCTTCCTTCCGTCTGGTGTCTGCTTGTTTTGGTCGAATAGCAACTCTCGCTCGCCTTGTCAGTCCAGTTAGTCCGTAGGCAGTAGCAGTAGCTGATATCTGCTGTCGTCTATCGAGTTAGGAGAAGGATTGAGGTCACAGCACACACATACAAATGTTGCATGATAAGGCAGAGGAGAATGAAGTCGGACGCTGCAGAGTTAGAGCGGCTGCTTCTGGATGAGCGACTCGCCGGCCTCCGAGTTCGTGGTCGAATGTCTGCAGCCACCGCGAGCGGACGACGGAAGACCGATGGCCTCGACGCGGGTCAGCAGCGCGCCGACGATGCGAGCCGCCTCGATCAGCACCGCACAGGCGACCGCGACCTGTCCGGCGACGAACAGCACCAGAGCCGTGTCCAGCTCGAGCGGCTCGGCCTCGGCGACCAGGAACTGCCAGTCGAGCGCGGGCAGCAGCCACGCGGCCACCGGCATCAGTCCGAGCAGGAAGGGCACGGTCGCGAACGGCAGCGACATGGCGGTCATCAGACAGGACAGCACGGCGGCCGTGTGACGAGCCGCACTTCTCGGCGCCGCGACCTGCTTCCCGTCCCACGACGCCCAGACCGCGAGCAGACCGGCGACGAGCACGACGAGCCCGTGAAGCGCTTCGGCGCACAGTATCCACCTCGCGCCCCACCACACGCGCGCCACGCCGATGCCGATCAGGGCCATGCCGAGAAGGACGAGCCACGTTGCCAGGTGCAGGACGCGCGGCCAGTTGACAAGCCCCGCGCCCGACGTCGCCGACTGACATCCGTCTGCTCCGTGCGCGGACGACGCGGTCATTGTGGTGGAGAAGAGCGCCGGCGGCGGCGAGTACATCGCATGCTGCTGCTGAGGTTGCTGCTGCTGCTGCTGCCGTTCGATGGACGCTGCAGGAGGAGGCGGAGGCAGCATCGCGGATCGAGCCACCATTGGGGTGTGCGGCACTGGAGGCGCGCCCGGGTCCGCTCCATAGATGGCACTCATCTGCTGATGGTAGTACGCCAGTGCGGCCGCGTCCAACGTCTGGTACTGGTGGATCGGTACGGATGGTGGAGGCGGAGGAGGGGGAATCGGAGCGGCTGGCTGATAGACGGCCGACTGAAAGAGCGGCTGCTGTTGGCGGAGCGCCTCCAGTTGCTCGGGTCGCGGAAGGGTGCAGTAGGTCTGGTAGCGAGCGTCTAAACGTTCTCTCCCTCCTCTTCACTCTTTCGAATCACGGAAACGAACTCGGCTGTGCGAGCAGATTGACGGCCTGGCTGTCGTTGCACGTCGCTGAATGCATGACCACGTCGCTGGTGGCTCGACTCGTGCTTCTGCCCAACGTGTGCGACGAGAAATTGCGAGTCGGAAGTGCCGGCGGCAGCGACTGCTGCTGCTGCTGCTGCTGCTGTTGTTGCTGCAGCTGTTGTTGGAAGTGTTGCTTCCAGTGGTGATGCGCCGACGTAGTGCCCGTCATGCTCGACATGCTCCGTCCCACCGTGTGCGGACGAGGAGTGGCCGGAACGGAAGGCGGCGAGATGGTGGTGGCGACGGACGACAAGTCGATGCCACTTGCAGCTGTCGGCATGTTGGCGGTCTGCTTGAGGATGCTGCGTGGATGATGTCCGACGCCTCCGCCCATTTCGTCTCCACTGCTGTTGCTATATGTGGTCGTGGTCGCGCTGCCGGCTCCGCTCTCTGCGAGGAAAGTGCACTTCACTTCCAGATCGCACGTCTCTGCCCCCAATTCTCTGTTCCTCCTCCTTCCCCCCCCTCGCCGAGGAGATGCAAATTCGAATCAGCAGGTAGAGGGGGGGGGGGGGGGAGAGAGAAGGGATTGGTCGCCTGTGTTGTGGTGCGCTCATCTCATCACACATCCTTCCGCCTTCTCATCTGCTCCTCTCGCTGCTGTCTATCAATCACCGCCGCGCACATGATTCGCGTGGGTGGAGAAGGGAGGCGGGGGAGAAGAAGGAAGCGACGGGAGAGGAAGGAAGGAAGTAGGAAAAAGCGGGTCGCGCAGCACAGCCCACGGAAATGCTGAGAGGATAAGGAAGGGAAAAGGAAGCGGAACGTACTGTTGTTGTGATGAAGAGATGTGGACTCGCCACGACGAAGCGTGGACGACTTGAACGGCGTGTACCCGAGTTGGGTGGAGCGCGGGCCGACGCTGCTGATCATGGATGCCTTTCGCTCCGGCAACTGGCTCTGCTGATGTAACTGCTAAGGAAGGAGTCACACGATTCGCGAGAATGCACACCTTGAGCCAACAGATGCTCCGCTCGTCGTCGTTAGAGCTGTTATCGAGTGTGACGAGCGCGGACTCGGAGGTTCCGCGTCGTCGCGACGTCAGTTGCTGCTGCTGCTGTTGCTGCTGCCTCGGGTTAGCATTACCGCCATTGGCCGGCGGCGGCCACTCGACTGCTGCCATCCAGTCACTGGATGCACTCGATTACAATCTCCCTCACTCTCGGTCTCTCGCCATTCGTCTCTCTCTCTTCACTACTCAACGCGCGGTTCAAGTGGAGAGAGAGGGAGTGGGAGGGGGCGTTTGCCCGCGCACTCAATGGGGGAAGAGGAGGTGCATGTCCACTGCAGGTAGGTCAGTGTTGTTGCCGCTGCTGCTTCTGCCGCCAGACAACTACACACACGCACACTACATTACGCCAATTTAGGGAGAGTGACGAAGCAGAGGACGAATCGGGAGAGAGAGAGACGAGACGAAGGGGCAGCACCACCTAGGCGACCGAGAAACGAGGCGACGGCGACGGGATGAGCGATGGGAATGAAGGGTGCGCGCGAGGGGAGTGTGCGAGACAGAGACTCGGAAAGAATGCGACCGGAGATGATGGGAAAAACGAGTGATAGCAGAGATGCGGCGGAGTCGGCATGTTTGACGCAGCAGCGCTAGCTCTCTCATTTCGCGGATTACCGTTGTGTATCCCCAGTCGCAGGGCATCTGTATCTGCATCACCATCCATTATAGCAGACAGAGATGGCTGATTGGAAATCGAACTGAATCAGGTCAGCGTCGTCGCCGTCTCCGTCACCGCTGCTGCTGCCGCCGCCGGCAATGCACGCAACTACCCGTCCCAAACCGGCCACGCGCACACACGCACATCCATTCAGATGCTGCTGCTGCTGCTGCACCCTCTCTTTCAGCAAGATCCGACTTGACTCGTTCCGTTTCTCTTCATGTGAATTCTCCTCCTCTCTCGTCTAGGATATGTAGCAGGAAGGCTGTCGAACGACGACACCACCGACGACGACGGCGGCGGGAAGGGGCAGGGCAATGTGAATGAGGCCGATAATAAATATGGTCCGTTAGGCGAGACAATGCTCGCCGCCGCAGAACCGACCCGACCGGTCGACCTGAATCAGTCGGCTCCGTGTGAGCTCGCGTCACCAATGATGAGACTTGCCATGGCATCGATGAGGTTGTTGACGAAGTCGAAGCCGGTCTTGAGCTGGGATCCGGCCGTACCCGTCTGATCGGCCAACACCTTTCGGCAGCCGACCTGCAGCAGCGAGTCCATGCCGAGATTCTGGCCGGCCGGCCTGCAAAACGGCAGCAGTTGGAGAAGGGACATTGCCGTCAACGGGGACGACGCACTTGTTGCGGATGCATCGTCCGAGTGCGCCGTCGATCACGGTCACCCAGTCGTTGGAGGGCGTGTTCCTGCGGGTCTTCGATTTCTACACATCAATAGAGCGATCGGCCCACATCTGTCCGCGGATCTTGGCCACGCACGCCTCGACCTGCGTGGACGTTCCCGCCACACGGACGTTCCCATCGATCACCTGCCATTGAACAATCACCATCGATGCACTCTCTCGGCACGACAAACATCCTTGATGGACTGAAGGATGCTGGCGATTCTTCGCTTCAGATCGTCTCGGGCATCGTGGATGCAGGCGCAGGTTGCGACCCGGGCCTGGGAGATGGCCGACTGGCAGCCGCCCGAGGAGAGCGCGTCCGTGCACCGTTGCAGCGCTGAGATGAGAGGGGCGAGCAGTGATCGAGCAACGGGCTCGAGGGAGAGGTGACAAACCAGAGCAGTGCTGCTGGAGATAGCCGACGAAGGGGTTCGCGAGACAGTTGCCCGTGTCGGTGCCGCGGCGCGCGTTCCGGTCCGAGCAGAAGGCCAGTCGAGAGTGGATGAGGATGTAGTCGCTGATCGAGTTAATCCTGCATGCATCGCACTCGTCGTGTCGATCTTTCGAGCCAAGACGACGGGGCGACCTACACAGTGTCGCGGAACTCGTACGACTTGGCCTCGATGTCGGGAATGTCGGGCACGCCCGGGAAGTTGACCACCTTGCGCGACAGACAGTAGTTGGCCTCCTTCTGGATGGCCTTGCTGATCTCGGACCGGATGCACGCCTGACGACGGGGTCATCATCATCATCATACATCCATCGGAAGGAGAGAGTCTCCCTCTCTCATCTCTAGGAACCTGATCTTCGGGGGGCGTCGACTTGATCGCCTTGATGGCGCCCGACGCGAACGTCCGGCAGATGGTGCAGTCGCGCAGCGGACCGTGTCGATCCCAGGCAACCTGATGGCGGCACGACGTGAACGGAGTGAGAAAAGGGGGGGGGCACCTGCTCGAGATCCTTCTCGGTGAGCACACACCGTCCCTTGCGGTTCCCGTCCTCGAGCGACGACGCAAAGCACGCGCCCACGGCCTTTCGGTTGTGCTCGCGGAGCTCGTTCTCGTACGACTCGTAGTCGTCGTCCAGTCGCTCCTTGATGCATCGCAGATACTCGCCGAACGCGTGCTTCGTGCCCGCCGGCGAGCCGCAGTTCACCGACTGGTCGAACGCAGACGTCGTCGAGAAGCAAATCTGCCAGACGACCACCGTCGAGAGCGTCTCTCCCCAGAGCACAATTCCTCACCAACAGAGCAGACAGGGCGACGAGTTTGCCGGCCGTCCTCATCCTGATGTGATGGCCAACCGCTCGACGAAGTCTAAAGTGGCGAGCAGAGATGGTGGTGTTGTTGTTGTTGTGTTGGGAACGAGTGGCGAGTGTCTGTCGATGAGAGGTGGGGGAAGGATGGAGGAAGGGAGGAGGGGTTTGACGGGTGGGAGGAGAGGAGCAGAAAACAACAAGTAGAAGCAGAAGCGAGAGACTGAATGTCACACCACACACCACTGCGAAACAATGCCGCGCACACTTCTTCGCACACACACACACTGTCGAGTTGTCATCGTGCTGATTGGCGAGGAAGACAGACGCCCGCGCCGCGCACACGCACGCACAACGTCACAGCGCTCGCTCAATCAACACCGTCGCCGCGGCACGGACACGGGCGTCCCGATGGGCGACGACGATGTCGGTCGCCTCTCTCTCTCCTTCTCTCTCTCTCTCTCTCTGTCATTCGCTCGTATGTTCTTCTCTCTCTCTTCGTCGCCGTCTCGAAGTGCGCTATCAATGTAGGTCAGCCAGCCACGTCCTCTCGTTCCGTCGCTCTCGCTTCTCACTTCTCCCGCCGGTTTCGGGTCTGATCGACGATTATCGCGCAGTCGACCGCCTTCTGCCTCCCCGTCTTCATTGTTCCAGTGTGCGCCAAAGAAACTGTCTTGTCGAGGCAGCGATACAACCGTGCATTACAGCCAGTCTGTTGTCCTCCTTCTCTTCCTCCGCATTGTGCTCGACGCTCGCTTGCACGCATCTTCTACTGGCTGTCTTGTTTCGCCGCCGTCGCACGTTGCTTCCACTCCTCAAAACAGCATGATGTCATCATGTTCCATGTCGCCACCACCGCCGCCGTTCTCCTACCTGCTTGTCCTGAGCGGGCAGTATCTTGAATCGCCCGATACAGAAGAGAGCGAAGTCAGCGGGCGCGCCGGCAAACTCGTCGCGCAGTCGCTGTTCGCTGTCGGCCAGCCAGAGATCGTAGGCACTGGGGGCGGCCGACTTCCCATGTAGCGGTTTCTTCTTGCTGCTGCCGCTGGTAGGTGATGGTGCCGCCGCCGCCGTGTTGTTGGCAGCCGGTCCGAGTGGCAGTCGGCGTGTTGTCGGCGACGGTGTCGCAGCAGAGTCCGGTTGCTGAAGGAAGATGACACTCGTGAAGGGGGGGGGGAAGAAAGAGATTAGTAGTGAGAGGGCACGACGTATAATCGCACGCACTCGATCATCATCACTCACGTTTTGCAGTAGACGCCGGCGCTTGTCGCCGCTCTGTTGCATGCGCTCGAACACACTCTCGGAGGAAGTGACACCGACGGGGGACGGCGGCGGCGGTGCTCGCTACGCGTGGATCATCTCGAGGTGGAAAAACGGGATAAACCTTGAAGGGATTGCGCATGGCCGGTGTTGGAGCGGCGGCGGCTGCCAGCATCGACGTCGTGGACTGGGAGACGCCCAATTCGTCGTCATCGTTTGACAACGGTGCCAGCGATGCGGCCTCGGAATCCTCAATATGTGAGGTGTAGCTCTGCTGCGACTCGTCGTCTTGCGCAACTTTTCCTGAAGTGGTGCTTGCAAAAAGTCGTGCTCGTCAAGCCCTACGAATTGGCGGCGTGTACGTAGCCACGGACGGTCGTCGAGCCGGGAAAGACACTCGACGCGGTGGCGCCAGTGTAGAAGCCTGGTAATGAGTACGCTCACCCTCAACTACCACACCGTGCTGTCGTACCTCTTCACCGAGAGCGAGTTGCGACTGAGAAGCCATAAAGTGATCCGCCGATGAGGCCGGGGCCACATTGTCATTTCCCTCCCCCTCCTCCTCTTCCTCATCCTGCTCGAGAAGACGAAGGACGGCGGCCACTTTCTCGGCAAGCACACCACGTCGCGCCTTCGCTGCGTAGTCGCACATCAGCTGAACGGTGCGCAAATCGCCATTTCCAAGTTCCGCCAATTCCGACGCTCGGGCCTCCCGTTCAGCTCGGCATGCCAGAGCAAAGAGCTTGACAAGTGTGGTTGTGCCTGCTGCGGATGACAAGGATCCAATGAGCTGAGAGGTGATCAGTTCACACTCCAACTTCGACTTTTGCGTGTCCTGCAAAACCATCGCCATTCGCCCATTGTTCGAACCCAAGTGAACATGCCATGTGACAAAGCGGCGGTTGCCATTCGGCCAGCGACATTACAGGGCGGACGGAAGACGACGCCGATGGACACTGAGATGAGCGGCACAGTACGTACCTGAAACAACACATTCCTTCGCGTCAACATCACAACAAAGGTGAATACCGGAACTGGGTGAGCGGCTGATCGATGACGGCGATAGGCCAAGCGGTATCTTTTCCCGTGGTGAAGTTTTGAAGAAGTTGGCCAGCATCAAAGATGGGCGACCAGCAGCCAGAAATCGACAAAAGCCGGAGAACCTCTGGATAGAGATTTGTGTTGAATGAATGAAGTCATCTACGTGAATTATCCATCGAGCAGAGAAGGCCTCGTCCGTTACTATATCCTATCCAAATGAGTCGAGACTTAGCCGAGAGAGGCAAGGGGCGCGTTGAAAACGACGGATGTGCACTGATCGATAGAGGAAGAGAAAATTCGGTGATGTCCAACTAAAGTTGGCTAAATCTAGAACATGCAATGACATCAATACCGGCCACTCGTCGTCGGCAACAACACCTCCACGCAAGTGAGCCACTGCGAGTCGCTCATCGATCGCGCACACGGAGACGAGACCGGCTGCAAAAGGTTGCATTAGAAGATGATTTTCGGTGCCTGGATAAGAGACAATGTGTCTCTGCGTTCCGGCCAGCGTCCAGACGCGCACGTTTCTGCCCGTTGTAACGACAGCGATCATTTTCCGTGTGACACAAAGGTCCAGTGCGCCGTCTCCCTTTGGTAATTGCGCAGTCCATCTGCGCGACTCGGCGTCCCAGCAGGCAATGCAGAGAACAAGAAGCTCACTGAACGCAATGGTCGATGCATTACTCGGCGAAGAAACAACCTCTGTCGCTCTTCGGTCTCTTCGCTAGCAACGGCTGCGGCACGGTCCGACATGTCGCCCATGCAAAATTGCGAAGTCGAATTGTCGAGCACGATGTCAGCGTTCACAGAAGAGTCGTGCCATGAAATCTGGAAAAAAGAGTCGAACGATCGTGGAGCAATCGTACCTGGACGTTGGCGTTTCCATCGTCGTCGTCAAACGAGGCACGAATGACGCCAAATGCATTCCATTTCTGCATCGATTTACGCCATTTTGGGAAACGAAAACGAACACACCAGAAAACGGTGACTCTTCCCACTTGGCGACGCTGCGCTCGAGAACCGGGAAGGTGGAACAGGAGGGGTGTACGCGGGCGCAACATGTACCGGAGCCGAATACGCGAGCGGAGGCTTGGGATCTCCGCTAGCAAACTCTCTCCGAGGGGGTGATCGATCAAACAGACGGTCCAGGTCGTTCCCACCACCACGCTCGCTTGCCTAAATGACATGCTCCGACACTCGACGCGCACTACCAAGTCAGTGTCGTCGTTGTCGTCTCCGAATCCAAACCGTTTTTTGATCGCACCCAAGTCGGCGGACACTAAAATCACAAATCTACAACACCGCAAAAGACATGCTGCTGACTGTTCGTGTTTTCGTCGTCTCCGTCACGTTCGATTGCGTTCGCTGGAGACGAAGCGTCCCGTGCAGCATCTGTGTCTTTAATACTGCCGAAACCAGTCAATGAATGCACCGCCGTCGAGGTCGAAACTGTCTTTTCGTTCCAATGGCACGCTGGACTGCTGACTGACCGCCTGACCGGTTACGTTGCTCAGCACGCACAATCCCTTCTGCAAATCCAATCATATCCATTAGGTGTCTGCTGAACGACTTACGGCAGTGTCAGCAATCAAGAGTTTGCTGTTGGAGTTGGGCACGAAGCAAATGGACGACACTGTGGCCGGCTTGTTCTGACGTGTGTGATGCAACAGCACGGTCGGCGTCGAATCCAGAAGTCTCCACACCTGCGAACGATCATTCCCCCGGAAGCGAGAATGAGACATACCACGACAGCTCCGCCAACGGAGCCGGCAGCCAGATAGGCACCATCGGACGAAAGACTCAGCACGGAGAACAGTTCCTGTGAATGCGTCGCACATCCCCCTTCCCCCTCCGATAGTTGTCACGCACCTGTTTCGCTTGCGGATGGATGAGAGGCTTAGCGTTGAGACGGTATTCGTCGGCTCCTTGACGTCGAATATGTCGGACCGATCTGGTTCACTCTTTAAGCGGAGAAAACTCGGAAAATACTTGTCTCCAGCCGCCCACAACGAGGTGCCATCAGCAGACCATACGAGTCCACCTCGGCAGACAGTGGCACTCACATCACTGCTTCGAGGAAAGAAATGCGGAAACGACGCGATCTGTTTCGCATCTGAAGCCAAGGTGGAAAAATGAAAAATGCAGAGATTCGCACCGGGCAGTCGGTAGATGCATACGGAGCCGTCGCAGAAAGACACAGCCAGCAATGAGTCGGTGGGAGAGAGCGCCAAGCAACTGAACGACGTCATTATGTTTCGACCACAAATTCAGTCGGTACAGCGGGATGGCGTCGGCCTCAATTCGACCGTATCCGGAGCCGTCTTCGCGCCGAATCCACTTGATGACAAAATCACTAAATGAATCTCGCCGATTGTTGGGTAGTGCATCCGCGTATGACATACGTTGCTCCAGCAACTATCCAATCGTTGTTGACGTCGCAGCTCGAAAGATCCAGCGAAAATGATAGGAGTTCACGATCCGCCGTGGACAACTCGTTGGAGTCGTAGCGAGACAGAACTTGTTTCTCGGAATTCGTCAAGAGGTCAATGGCGGAACGTCCAACGAGAAGCATCGAGTTCTGTATCGCACAATACAAAAGCGTTGCATTGTGCGACATACCCAACAAGCGATCGTGGCATGGGTTCTCTGCGCAATGTTCCGTTCCAAGGGTTCCTTGTCGCCCTCCAGGGACTTCTCGTCCCACTCCCACACGTCGCCATCGGTCGAGCAGGCAAACACCTGGCCAGATCCACATGCATCCACCGCAACGCCATACCTTTGATCCAGACGAACACTTGTCGATGCAAAGCTGGACAACTCCTTTCGAGGGAAGATGCAAAACCTTCGCATCGCCCTCCGATGTCGACGTCATTGTCGCGGTGCGACACACACACTGTCAAAGTCAGGCGCGACAATCGAATTCCTCAAAAGTCGCGCGCATGCGCCACACGGCCTGTCGTGCAAAACGCGGTCAGACGATGGACGAGCAACTCGAGACGCGGGTCTGCTCACCTACTTACAGGTTTACTTATGGCCAAACGGTTGTCCACAATACCCGTATGAGAGGGGGATTGTTCTGTGAGATGTGCACAACATACGGATGAATATGCCAAAGGAGCGGTGCGGTTTGTAAGTATGACGTCAAGTGGGGAACGGGATCACTGGGGTTGTTTTGCGTCCGCTTTCGATGCAGAAGAGTGCCCGTGAGGAGACGACGGTGTTCCGACGACCTTCCTCCTCCGTTCCCCGTATCGTCGGTAAATGTCGAGGAAGATGAAGCCGAACACGATGAGGAAACCGACTGCAACTCTCCGTTATTATTATGCTGGACTATGGCAGGACACTCACTGAGAGCCGCCGGGGACATGGGGTGGCCGTAGTAGACGGCGGAGAGGACGATCGAGAGCATCTGCCGAACGGTCATGATCACCGCGAAGACGATCGGACCGAAGCTGTATGCAGGTGCACGATGACAATGTCGCATTGCAAGGATGTACCGTTCGATGGTTGCATAGATGAAGAGTTGTCCCGTAGCGCCCGACAGCGATAGCACAAAGACGTCGGCATAAAAGTCCCGATGGTAGTTTATGAAGGCGAGCGATTCGCTCAAGGTGCCTTGCTCGAGAAGCGAGACGAGACAAAGCACGGCCGAGAACAGGTTCACGCCAAGCATCATCTGCAGGGGACGACGGTTGGGGATGATGGGAGGAAACGGTGCACCTGAATCTTCGAGATGGACGGGCGAGTGTCGAACAGCGCCTTCTGCCAGTTGAGCGTGAACGCGTCGAACAGAAGGTATCCGGTCATGAGCGCCAAGCCGGACAGCCAGAAGAAAGACGACGACGAGGATGTGGCGGCGGCCGTGCGAAGAGGCAAAAACGTCGCCTCGCCGTGAACGGGCAACATTGCGGTGGTCAGTTCGAGGAGGGGCGACGCTCGGTGTGGAGATGCACTCGGTCTGGAAGGCGAGCTGAAGAGCAGAAACAGCATGGCGCCAACGGCCACGCCGAAACTGCACGCGTATCTGAACGAGACCACACGGGAATGTGCGACACAGCGAGATCGGACGATCACTGACTCGGCTCGGGTGTACTTCTGGCCACGAACCACTCGTCCCATGGCCATGGTGACGACCACTTTCGACGCCTTGCAGATGGTCTGCACCGGGAACGAGACGTACTTCAACGCCTCGTACTGGCACCACGACGAGATGGTGTTCGAGAAGGACGTGTAGGCGTGCGAGTAGAAGGGCGGCACGTGAGGGGGGAGCGACGACCAGCGGTACGCCAATACCTGATGCGAAGGGATTGTGACGCACTTCGGAATGCGTGCGATCGAACCAGAACGCAGATGGCGAGTGCCACGATCCGATTGCAGAGCACCAGGAACTGGGCGTCCCCAAATTTGTCACGCTGCTGTAGCTGGAGAGCGGGCGAGGAGGAGGTCTCGTTGATTCGTACGTATCCTTGGGTCATGATCCGCTCCTGCATGAATCCCATCGTGACGAGCGTCGCCTGGATGCCGGCCGAGTAGAAGAGCAGCCACACCAGGTTGGTCCAGCACGACTCGGCGACGGTGGCGCTAGTGCGCGTCGGCCTGACAGATTTGTGCGTCAGACGATGGAGAACGTCGGTCGGGGGCTACCTGGTCGACTCGCCGCCCAGCAGCGCATACTCGCGCTGCCCCAACGCGAACGCCTTTGCCCATCGGACGACGCGAGACTGCGGACGAAAGTCCACCGGAACGTCTGAACCGACGTTGACGTCGCAACCGAGCGAGTCCCACTGACCGTCGTATTTTCGTTTCACCCAGAGGATGAAGAGGGCGGTCGGTGCAGCAACGGTCGAGTACCCGGCCAGAATGAGCAGCAACCGTAGAGGCCAGGGCGCTTCCTTGGATCCGTCCATGATCTGCAAGTGGAAATGAGTTGAAATCGACGGCAGGCCGTCGTCCTGCGACTCGATTAGCACAGGTTCAGGTGCGTGTGCAAATAGAGCGGCGGTGCGGTGGGTAGGGAAGAGATGATGATTGACAGGGAGCGGCCGGGAAGGTGAATGGTGATGAGAGAGGTGGAGAGAGAGAGATCGGAGAGCTGCCACCCCATAGATCAGGTCTCGGTCATGCTGACACAGATGTTTTCAATGTGGACGGCGATCATAGAAGAGCGAGCGAGCGGTGACGAAGAGAAAGACATGCATGGTGGGGAGGGAAGGAGGGGGGGGGGGAAGAGTGAGCGCAAACGGGAGATGCGCGATGCTGCACGTAGGGTCGGCTCTGCCATCGACGGCGGGGGTGGCAGAAGCAGCAGGGAGAAGGAGAACGAGTGAGAGATGCTAATCGAGGGCGCGATCTCCCCTCGGAGCGGTTGCGCACATGCAGGGCGAGTTGGCACCGAGACAGGGGAGACGAAGAAGAGGAGGAGGAGAGAGATGTTGCTGCCGTGTTCGTCTCGACCGCCTCTCAAGTGTCGGGCGCAATTCCTCAAAGATCGATGCGACTGCATCATGGCGGTCACGAAGTGTGCTTGACGCCAAGGAATGGTTTGTACTGCTGCAAGGTCGGCGGCGGTGGCGGCGGCACTCGCTCGATAAACCGACCACCAAGAGAGATGCGTGCCGTTGTTATTCACCCAACGATGAGACCCCCACACATCCAAGGTCAGTTCACCCAGGTCGTCTGCCCGTGTACGGATAGAAGCGATCGCCCCCGCAATGATGAGGACAGAGAAGGGAGGGGAACAGACCGTCATGAAGAGAATGGACAGGAGCCAGACGGCGAGCAGAAGCGCACGACACGGCACGAGACGACGCAGCGGAAGGAGGCGCTGAAAAAGTAGGGTGGTCGCCCGTCTGTCAGTCACTCGCGGTTTATCTCGCCCCCCCCCCTTCCCCATTCTTCCTGCAACTCACAATCTTCAGCACTCTGCCCATCAGCCGTCTTCGTGTTCGCCAGTTGCAAAAACCAGTCGGAGACAATTTACCAGAGCTATAGACGATAGGTGACAAGGCCATTCGCCGCCGCCACCACAATAGCGCGGTGTGAATGTGTGTGTATGAGCACGTCCAGAGGCTTATCCTCCTCTACCATAAATCTCTCTCCGCGTCGCTATCGACCCGTCGCTGACACATCACGACGTTACGGAACATACAAACGGCGGACACTTACATAGCAGCGCAGCCGCATCAGCGACATTGTACGAGACCAATTCGTTCAGTCTGTCAGAGCGGTGCCACTTCACGGTTTTCCAAGCGGCATCGGGGAGTAGGGCGCGACCGACTCCGGCGAAACGATCCTTATGGGCGGCGTCGTTCCCTCAAGGCCGTACCGCCACGATACATCTGTCAGCGAGCAATGCTCCAACACTCTAGCAGCTCAACGACACAAATCGCGATATTTCGGAATTGTCTACGCGACAACTACCCCAACTGCACAAAATGCGGGCGTCTCGAGTCAAGTTCCAATCCGAGCGATGTGCTTCATAGCCACCATCAACACACGTCGGTACGCCGCTCAGTTCTTGCGTTTCGCAGACGCACTCTTGTTCTTCGCCGCCGCCGAACCTCCGTCCTCGTCCTCGTCAGACGAACTGCCAGATGACGAGGACGACGAGTCGGAAGACGATCCGGATGAACTGCTCGAGTCGTCGACATCGGTGTCCGAGTCGCCGGTGCGCGTCTTCGAGGGTCCCTCGTCCTCGGCCTCTTCCTGCATCGGGAACTTCACAACGCCATGCTGCGAGCAGTCTTTACCTTCATGTCAGCGTCACCGTCATTGGCGGAAGATTCGGCTGTCGCACTAGCGGCGGCCTGAGCAGCCTTCCAACGGGCTGCCGCTTCGAGAAGCTTCAGCGAACCACGGGCAGCTGGAATGGGGTAATGTGCGATTTAGAGGCATCGTGCATAAGTGCACCTTGATCGGTAGGGAAGATGTAGTCAAAGTACTCCTCCCAGCCAGCGTCAACTCCATCGTCCGTCTGGATGGGACGTCGCTTCTTCACACGACGAGGCATCAGTTTGTCGACCTGAACGAGCGCGTGCATTGAAACCCGACGCCGAGTCCACATACCCGCATGACGGACTCGGTGTTGCCGTGCTTCAGTTCCGCCTCTCTCCAGGCCTGCAGCAACATGAGTCGTTCCTCCTTGTCGGCTCTTTCGAGAGCTTGATTGGCTCGTTCGAAAACTTGCCGTGCGCCTTCCATATCTCCCGTAGCGAGCTGCTCGAAGTCGGCCAGCGACAGCCAAACCTGTAATGAAGGGAATCGTCGAGAAGATGGAGGAAGAACAAGCGTACCTTGATGTGGTTGGTGCGCATGAGCAACGAATTATAGAGCGCCCTGGCCTTGTCCCACTCCTCTTGCTGAGCCTCAAAGTCGATGTAGGCCTTCCACAAGAGTTCGGGCATGTCGAGAGCAGGTTGCTGAACCGCAATGTCGAAGATGGCCCGTGCTCGATCGACGTCACCCAACAGGGTCTCCAGTTCGGCAAACTTGATCCACGTTGACGACTGTTCGGGACTCCACTCCACAAATTTCTCGTAGCTGAAATGACGGGCGTTCGTCACAAAAGGCGCATTCGCATACAGCATGCGACAGCGATCGAACTCGCGTAGCTGCAGCTCGAGCTCGATGTAGGCGCGGAAAAGCTTGGTCTTCGGGCATCGGCCAATTGCGTTTCCCAGGATTTTGCGCGCCGCCACCAGGTCGTGTTGTCGAATTTCGAAGTTGGCGAGCATGATCCACACTTTGGCAAAGGTGAATTGCCGATGCGGGATGACCTCGAGTGCCGCACGGTACACCTAGCAACAAGAATGCATGTGGGCTCCCCTCATCCTGTAACCTGTCTCGTTCGCTCCAGGTCCTTGGCAACGAGCTCTTCGTAGAGGGCATAGTTGATCCACAAGTAGATGTAGCGTCGCCAGTATCGTTTCTCCTGGAAACGAGCACACTCGTCACAATGCAAATGTCAAACCGCGTGCGGCGGAACGTTGGCAATGGCTCGTTCGTAGGTGTCCTCCACCTCCTCTCGAGCCACATTTTCGTTCTCGAGCAGACGCAGGTAATCGAACCACGCATCGTAGTTGTACGAGTTCTCGCTGATTTGCTGGAAGTGTGCACTACGATGAGAGAAACGGACGGCCAAGACATGCCTGCTCGTACTGCACCCTTCTCTTGGACACGATGACGTTCTCGATGCCAGCCCGTTCGCCGTACTTCTTCTCGTGCTGTGTGTAGTGGCGATAGATGTTGGCCGCGTGTTCCGCCGGCAGCCGATCCAACGCCCATCGATAGATGACACGAGCCCGCTCATGCTCCTGAAATGGAGACGGTCATTGGCAAAACCCTCTGGAGGCTAAAGCCAGACGTCTCGGTGACATTATCATTTCACTCGTCATTTGCTTCAGAGTGGTGCATGATGTTTCGTCATTGACAACCTGGTAGTATCGAACCGGATCCGGAAATGTGATAGAACAAACTACTCGACCGTTACGCCATGACACTCACCTTCTGGCGTTCTTCGAACAAAGCGAATGCAACGAGCAACGACTCTTGGATGTGCTCTTCGCCAAAGTAGTCCATGCCACGTTCGTACGCCTGCGGCAGAGGGTAGTTAGTTATCGAGCAGGCAAAGTAAGTCGACTCACAGCTCTGGCATTCCCAATGTAGCCGTGCCGTTCTTCGAATCGCGCATAGCGGATCCAGTTTTTCGGATCCGTTCCGTGCACGTGCAAGAAGCGTTGCCAAATCGAGCGTGCCCTGTCGACTTCCTAAAAATTGCACTGCAAGTCTGAAAGAAGCAGTCGTGCCAACCTTGTACCGCAGCTCGAAATTGATGTACGTCATCCAGCCCTGCTCCTGAGGTTCCCATTCCATCCAGCGCTCATAGACCTGCAAGAATCTATCCAAGGGCTGGGAGGTATCCTCCTACCTGTCGCGCACCGGGCACATTTTCGATGACCTCCTCCATGTAGGCATACTTCAGCCAGAACTGCATGGACCGAGGAAGGATGGTAATCGCCCGATCCCAAACGTTTCTGGCATGGTTGATCTGAGGGAAGAAACATTGTACGGTCGTAACTCGCTCTACAACCTGTTTGTTGCGCATTTCCATTTCGGCATACTGAAGCCACAGCGTGATCGACTTGTGATCGACATCCAGAGAGCGTTCGAAGACGGATCTGTACGAAAATAGGAATGTCCGTGATGTCGACAGTACCGTGATCGTTGGATTTCGCCGATTGACTCCTCCCATTTCGCGTATTTGACCCAATTCGCAATCTGGTGTCTAAAACGAAGCGCACGATGCGACTCTCGCGATTTCAGGTCATGCCTACCGATTTTTTCGAATTCCGTCCTCGAACTCCTTGCGTCGCTTGCGTTGCAACTCTTTGACCTCACCCGGATCTGTGATCTTCGCCTTGGGTCGGGGAGGCAGAGCTTCCAACTGGCGTTCGGTTGCCTCGCGAAGCAGTTGCTCCGCGGTGATTTGCAATGGCGCGGGCGCCTAACGAACCGTCTTGACGCTCAGAGACCCCTCATTCGTACCTTGTTCTTGACGCGAGAGGCCTTCTTCGAGATCCGAATGGCCTTGGACTTGTCCGCTCCCTTATCCTCATGGTACTCGTCGTCGTCCGACATGTTGACGCCTGAAAACGGAACAGACAACTCGCAACCGTTCACACCGCCCAGAGACAAGACATGTTGTGTCGTTTTGAACGTGGTGCAAAACGCGGACCGTGTTGACGGGGCGTCTGCTTGTCCGTGCCGCCTCCGTTCCATGCGGGACCGATCGTTGTGTAGGTCGGCTGAAAAATCTTCATTGTCCTGGCGTGCACGCGTTTACTCTGGCATTTAGAATGACTCTTCATGGTGGACCCGTGCCGCTGCGTGCACAGCGCGGTGGATTTCTGTTGTCGCAGATTCACCGTCGCATGCTGGAACCTATCAACGTCGACTTCGTAACGTCTTGGATTGAGCATTTCAATCATCTCACGTACAGGTGACCATCACTGGTGACCGCAAGCGCATCGTTGAAGTGAGCAACGGTCACGACACCTTTGGGACTGATCCAAAGCATGGCGGCTTTTTCGCCGTCACCGGTATTGCACGCAGATGGTTTGATCCACAGCTACTGAACTTTCAGATTCGGCTGGATATCCCGTCAAGCATAGTTTGTTTTCGATAGTGGCCGCTAGTGAAATGTCAATTTTCGGCGCAGACGACCTCGTTCACGCTGAAGTGGACGCCGTCACTCACGAGCAAGATGTGGCAATCATTCAAGAGCTGACCGCTGACGGATCAGAGAAGAAGCATGCTATCAGAGAGTCTGGTGGTATGTTATTTCTCGGGAAACCCAGCATGTGCAGACATTCATCTGGACGTGGCGCATGTGGACGATGTGAAGGATCAGGTGGCTCCGGCGCTGAATGGTTGGCAATCGACAGTGAAGTGATAGCATCGTCCGCATAGATCCGACCTCTCCTGGTGTTGCGGATACTGCTCAAGACAAGGATGACAACAACGCGATCACTGACCGTGGACCTGTCGGTATGGTTGGCATCGTGTTATATTACTCGTTCTACCCTAGGCGACGTTGATACGGACGTGCCGCAGTCGAAGAAGGAAGACGATCACGTCGAAAACATTCACACTGGCACGGATAAGACGGAAGAAATTGGCACTGAAGGTACGCAATTGCATATTCGTTCTAATGATTTCGTTTCAGAGAATTCTGGCGAGAAAATTCTCGAGTCGGACAAAATTGTGGGCGGAGGTAGTGCAGCATGTAAAATAGCAAACGAATGTATCCAGTTCAGACGTCCCTGTTGATGCTTCCGAGACGAACATTTGCAAGGAACCGCCGAATGCCGAGCATGTGGTTGTCGGTGAATCGGACGGTAAGAATACGACCGGTGACGACGGCGGATCTATCAATGGTACTGCATTGCTAATCGTAATAGCGTTGCTACTTGCAGCCGATGCCCATGTGGACGACGTGACTCAGTCGAATGACAAGGATACGCTCAAGGACGCCGATTCGGATGATGGTGAGGGATACGAACATGGTTTTATCCCCACCGTTGACATCGATTCATTCCTTTACTTCAGATGATATCGAGGTCAACGTCACCCAGTTCACGCATGAAGCGAATGACGTCGATGGAAGTGCGGAACTTGGAGATGGTCAGGGAAATGCTGGTGAGCCAATCTTTTGTTCGACGAAAGACCTGCGTCCAGCAACTTCGTCGGGCAACATTAATCAAAAGGTGACCGAGGAGGTGGCGAAGAAGAAGCGCAGTCGGTCCAAGAGGTCGAAGCGATCGAAGAAGCGCAATAACTAATGATCTCCACACATTCTTCTCGAAATGCCGTCGGTTTGGCTGCTTTTTCTCTCGGCACATCCACAATGAAGCTGTTGAAGAAAGTGATCGCTGCCTGTGTGGGCGGGAGGGCGAATCAATTGTGTGATCTGATAATGGAATTGCTCGTCATCTTGAACTGGACTGTCTAGGAGTGGTCGGCGTTTGGAAGGGCTGCACGTCTGCTGCGTTTCGTCCAGCTTCACTAGCCTACAAATTCGGTACTGCTCGCCTCGGTCGCGTCGTCATCGTCGCTCCGAACTTGCACTTCGAATTGTCACTGCTAATCGGATTCTTCGCCTCGAAGAGTTGCTCGATCGGCAGACACGATACGGATCCCCGATTTGTATCCATTTGTATCGCCTGCACAAGCGTACAGGCGGATCTGCGATTTACGCGCCAGTCATGGGCAGCACAAACAGCGCTGCGCGGAATCACTTGAGGGAAATTGAAATTTTAGGAAGAATGTCCAAGCCCGTCGAGTCGCAATCGCTGGCTTCATCGTCATTGAAAATGTCGTTTCGTCCACGGGACGCTCTCAAACAACTGAAAGTACGTGTTCTTCATTTTCCCCAAGAAGTCCGTGCTTTCAGACGGACCTTGAGAACGATCAGGCCAGTGCATCGAGTGGAATGGAGCATCTGGAAAAGACGACACAGCAGCTGAAGAAACTCGAGGAAGCCGAACAGAGTCTGAAGAAAGCGAAGTTCGAGCTATCCGTCATCCAGGACAGGATCGGAAAGGCGGCCGCGAGCAGCAAGAAGGCCAAGCATGAGGAGATCGACCTCGACGAGAAGGTGCCATTTTCTGTATCTTTTCGTACATGCTTTTCTCCTAGGAGACTGCGGCGCAGAAGAAAGTGCTTGAAGCGGAGGAGCAACTCGCCGCGGAGCAGGCCACCTTTAACCAGTTGACCGGATCCAACGGCGATGACGACGACGATGAGTTCCAACTCTAGGCCAAGAACGATCTCTCATCAACGATCCTCACCTCGTCTCCCTCAACGTGACAAAAGTTGCAATGTCCCTCGGTGCATGCACGGCGTCACCAATGAAAGGCGAGACGAACAGCAGTCCTAACAAGATGGCAATCACTGTTCCTATCGACTTATGCTCATTCTTCTTCTGATCGAACCGGGCATGCGCACGACCGGTGGCTGTTGGCATGCAATTCACTTTCTCTCTTTAAAGCCCTGATCTGTATGTGTCGTCGCTGGAGAACTCAGAGGTAGGAGTGCTTAGGAAGACTTTCTGCAAGTTAGTGGAACGCCATGTGAACATGCATTGCTAATTCCAGCATTTGTGCATCGATTCACGTAATGCCATCAACGAAAACGAGCGCAGGTGTCGGGGATTGCGGTTTTCGACATCGTCCCAACTAGGGCTGTGCTAGGGTTCAGGTCTGCACCAAAGCGAAACCGTAGTCCTGGCTGCATTGGCACGGACGCAACTGTCAAAGATGAGTTCTCCGGGGGCGTCAGGAAGAAGGCTTTCTCTGCGTCTCTCGCTCCCACGTGCTCTTTCGTTCTCACGACGTCTGCGCAAGTGATTTCCGAAATGAGTGTGTGCGCGCATACCAAAGATAATGTGAAAAGCGCTTCACAGCCGTTCGCGAAACTGCGCGCCAAGAATAAACGGCTTCCGATTGTACGATTATCCCGTTGCAGTCTTCCGAATGACGGCGACTCTTGGGACAATGGCTACGCTGACAAATCTGTCGGAGACGATTGCTGCTTCGACGACTGCCGCGACGGCGACAGTGACCTCGTATGCGACGAGCACGACCACCACGATCTTGGCGACTACCACGGCGACGCCTCAGGACTCGATGACCATTCTTGAGTTCGCGATGGACGTGCCCAAAATTCTGTTGGCACGTGAGACCACCGGAATGCCGAAAAGATCGTCTGCGGCCCTTGAATCGTTGAGTCTCCCAGATACCGATGCTGACGATTTGATCGACGAGACTGCTACTGCCACCGCGACCGCCACCACCACTGCTTCTGTTCAGGTTTTCTTAAAGTTGGTGAAGTGTCTCCTCCTTCTTGCAGACCGACGTCAATCCCGTCGCCTTTTGGATCGTTCTTGTCGTCTGTCTCGTTGCGCTTCTGCTCATCATCGTTGGTGCTGTCTTCTTCTACTGGGTAGTGGTTCAGTTGAGATCCTACTGTTTCATTGTTTTTCTCTCAATCAGAGGATGAAGCGTCGTCTTCGTGTCATTGAAGATCGCGAACGAAAGGTCGCTGCCGAGTACGCAGAGAAGGAGCGACAATGGAGGAAGCTGGTGAAGCGACGCGACACGATGCTGAAGGCAGAGCAGCAGAAAAAACAGCCTGAACCGAGTCTTGTGAAGAGTGTTCAGTCACCGGAGAAAGCCAGTCAAGCTCTTCAAAAACCAGTTCCGGTGACGGTTCCCCTCCGGCGTCTCCCTGATTGCATGCGATTTCAGAAGAAGAAGACGCCGCCGCCCGTTCCCGCGGCGACTGTTGCCGCCGCCGCTACTGCCCGACCGAAGCCGACTCCAGTTGCGCCAGCCGTGCCTTCTGCTCCCAAGGCCGAGCCTCACGAGGAATGGAGTGTGTACTGGGTGAAAGAGGGCGATCAGTTCTACCGCACCGTCAGGTTTCCATAGCCTTTTCGCGTGCGCTCGTTTCATGCATTTCGCCAGTGGTCATCCGCCGAGTGAGCGTCATCCCGAAGAGCCGAGCGAGTCGTGCGGCTGTTTTTCGCCGCCGCCCTCCGATTGCGACTGCCCGGCGTCCGTGTACTCGTCCAGCTCGTCGCAGTACTATGGGCCGACGCCGCTCGTTCAGCAACCGAGCAAGAAACCTCCTCCTCCTCCCCGGTAGTCGCCGCGCCTCGTTCGTGTCAGTCTTCCCATCCAATCCTACACGAGAGCCATACATCTCGTGCTGCACAGCGTGCACCAGTTTCTTGTTGTCCTCCTGCTCAGTCTGTCTCTTCCTCTCTCCCTCCGTCTGTCTTCATAGCCGTAGCACTTTCTCTTCGTCGTCGTCGTGAAGCAGTAGCCTCTCTTCAGCAGTGAAGTAAAGCCGCTGCGCAGCCGACAGGTCTGTGCGGATGGTTTCGTTTCCGAGTGGGGTGAGAGTGAGTGGTGTGGGACAAGGGAGGTGGGGAGGGGGTGCGTGAACTTGGCCTGTGCCGACAATTAGACAACTCTAGGAGGTGGTGAAGCCGTGCAGAGTGGTGTGCCTGCCGTGGCGGATGCAAGTGAAAGGAGGGGATGGATGTGTTGTTGCTGTGTTGTTGATGTGTCGAGGGGGGTCGTAACGGTCTCTCTCTTTTCGGGGTAGAGAGGAGGGGCGACGACGACGAGTTGAAGCAGCAGCTATATGTGAGGAGAGAAAACGGTTTCCCAGAGGCACAGTTCTCTGGAGCATCTCCCAGCCTCTTGTGAAGTTTCTTTCCCTCTCCTGTTTACTGTCAGTCGACTGGCGTGTGCGCGCGCGCACAGGATGGCGGCCAATTGGTCTCGCTGCTCGAGCGAGCGGCTGCGAAGCTGGGAGAGCGTCTGGCGTACACTCTCTTCTTTTGCTCAACAGGACGTTGCACCGTTTTCAGACGATGAGGACAAGTGTTTTGGAGCTGTGCTGCGCGACAGCCGTCCTGTTGGTTCAACTCGGCGACGCTTTCTTCTTGGGCGGGCTTGGGGGCAGAGGCGCTGGCGGCTGTGGAGGTTCGAGTCCACCGTCTTCGTCGCCGTGCTGTCCGCCGCCACCGTCCTGCCTGTGCCCGCCTCCTCCACCGTCGGCTCCCTGCGCTAACGGTGAGAATATCTATCCCACGAAAGTGTGATGCCATCTCGTCTCTAGCATGCGGATCACAAGCCGTTCCACTCCCGGCGGCGCTACCCTCGTCATGTGGATCGACGGCGCCAGTCGCGGCAGTACCTCCTCCACCACCACCCCCGCCTCCACCCCCGCCTCCGCCTCCGCCTCAATATGCAGCAGTTCCGGCGCCCCCAGTGGCAATTCCGCCCTCAACTCCAATCCATCCGTCCTCTCTGCCGACCATGCTCAAGTCGACGGTTGGACTGCTCGCCCAGACGGCGGTCCAGGGATACTCGGTCGCCTCTTCGCACCAACAGCCGCCGCCTCTCTCGGTTCCAGCTTCCAACTATGCGGTTCATCCTCAGCCGCATCCGCCACTCTACCCCTCGAACGAGAAGCAGCATCCGATACTGTCGCCACCGCATCACCCTCCTCAGCCGCACGGCCAAACGGCGGGCACCGGAGGAGCGTACGAGAAGAGCAACGAGAGTAACACGCTGTCCGGCGGCGATCACACCGGCGAGGATGCGGAGGACGATGGCGAGGTGGAGGTGGAGGTGGAGGATGAGGACACGAGCATGCAAATCGTGGACACGCAGTCGGGTGGACAGCAGACTCACATGGGACAGTACGCCGAGAGTGCCGAGCACAGCAACTACGTCGATCAGTCCAGCTCGAAGCCCCAGCACAAGTCGTCCGCCTCGACGGGTGCGTCCTCCTCGTCGGCTGCGCCATCTTCTTACAGGTTCCCCTCCCCCACTCTACGCATTCTCGTGCACTTTCAACGCTTCTTGCAGCGAGGGTGACGGTGGCGGCAGCACGCACACGGATCACGTGGTCGAAGTGCCGGGCGGGCCAGCCAGCAATCCAGCCACAAGTGCGGAATACGAACACGCTTTGGTTGGTGATTTCACATGCATTGAGCGCAATCTGTGAGTGCACAATCTAGAACGAACATACGCCGGCTCCGTCTCGTACCGTCGAACCGTACGAGGAGGGGTCATCAGCGCAGGTACTGCTTGCTGTTCAGAAAGAAACGTCTGTCGATCGACCTTTCAGACTGAGACGAAGAGCAACGTGCCTGCGCAGCACACGCTGACGGGCGGATACGACTCTCCCGCTGGCACCAACAACCACAACGGTGCTCCCGTCTCGGTGGACGACGACAGTAAGTCTTTGCTCTCTGTGTCTTGCTGTTACTCCCGCTGCTCCCGCTGCTCCTGCTGCTGCGTTGTGCTGTGCTGTATCAGTTTTTGCCGCTTGCCAGCAGTGCTTGGCTTGCTTGCTTGCAGCGTCAGTGATGGCAGCGTCGTCGTCGTCGGCATCATCGTCGCCGTCGTCGTCGTTCGTGCTAGCCGGCACGTTCTTCGATCCGACCGAGCCCAGGGCACGACGTTTCTTCGATGATGAAGAAGATGACATGACTGGAGTGGCAGGCGAGCGGGAAGGTGAAAGTGAACAAGACGATCGACACCGTCTCATCCAGATAAGTGCACCAGCCGCAAGCTGCCGCCATGCCCATTGTTTGGTTGCTTCTCTTCCCTCTCCTCCTTCCCGTCCTCGCACTTTCTCCTCGTCCCCTGTCCGTTTGCTGGCGCTTCTTCCTTTTGTTGCGCTTCCTTCTCTTCACTCTTGGCGGCAGCACTCGTCTTATCATCGTCGTCATCGCGATCTCTCTCGCATCCACACGTCGGCTGCCATCACCTCGCCCTGCTCCCGTCTCCTTCTCCTCTTATTCTTTCACTCCACCCACGCGATTGCCGCACTGCGCAATGCGTTTCTTCTGCCACATACCAGAGAGAGATGGGAAGATGTGAGCGGCACTGCAGCAACACTCATTCATTCGCCGTGCGCTCTCGTCGTTTTGCCGCCATCTTCCAGTCCAGCAAGGGAGTGATTTGAGAAAGCGAGAGAGAGAAGAAACATTCGCATCGACACTTATAATGAGAACGAGAAGATAGTAGATGTGCACGTAGAACCGGCGGTCGAGTACGGTTCGGGCGGTCCGTCGTCGTCTCCCGTCGCGAGCACAGCTGCATCAGCGAATCCGTACGATGTAACGCCGTCATCGACAGCCGGCACAAGCCCGACTGCAATCAGCAACAGCTACACCACGACCAGTCGACGACCGCCCGCAACGGCGGCCAACTCGTACGAGCAGTATGAGAAGGAAGAGCACGATGCCAGTGGTCACAGCGCCGCAAACAGCAACAGTTATGGAGAGCAGCAACCAGCGGCGCCGCCAGTTACACCGCCGTACGGTGCAAGCTCGAGTGTGGAGCCTGCAAACGGATACGTGCTGGCCGTTCTGAAGAAACACCGCAAAGTGCTGGCATCCAAGAATCTCGCGCTCGGCGACCGAAAGAAGCCCGATCGCCGACGAGCCGCACCCAGACGACTGCGCGACTCGCCGATTGCAACGGTGAAGCCGAAGACTGAGGCGGACAAGTGCACCGACACGCGACTCCGAGTCATCATGGAAAGGGTATGAGGAGTTCGCTCTGTGGCGAGAGCATGATGATTGCCGCCGACAGGAAGTGGTGGCGGACGACGACTCGACCTCGAAGCGCAGACTCGTACTCGCGGCCCGAGCCGAACTGCAGGATCGCTACGATGCGGTCTGCTCCCGAACCGGTCTGCATTCCGCGGTCGCGCTCATTTCGCGCCGCCGCACATTGCAGGCTTCTCGTATTTGGTCTCCACGCACTCGTACTGCGAGCTGCGCGTGCGCGGCGTCACCTGTCTGCTCTTTTTGCGCTAGAAGACGAAGAAGGAAGAAGGCAGTTCTCTCTCACTCGCTCCTCTCTTGTGTGTATGAGTGTTATTACAGTGGGTAAAGAGGAAGAGGAAGTGCGGCGAGGTGACGCTTGTTGTTTCCTCCTCGTCGTGTCCTTTCGTGCGCGAGTGGACAGCAGCTCTCTTTCCCTTCTGTTTCTCTCTCCTCATTGTTATTGTCAAGTAGCCGCCGTCGTGTGTTCGTGTGCTGCTGCGCGACGGCGCGCGCGATTATGCGAGTGGCGTGGGCAGTCACGGCAGCAGCAGCAGCTACGGCGAGTGAGATGTGAGGAGATGAGCGTGCATGCGTGCGTCGTCGCACTGAGGAACAAGGCAAAGAAGAGGAGGTGCGCGCGAGAGTGAGGGGAAGGAGAGAGAGACACTGGCGATGGCGGCGGCGGCGGCAGCAGCAGCAACAGCTAAGAAACAGGCTTCAGTGGGGGGAAAGAGAGAGAGAGAGCTGCCGCTGCCATCGCCCGATACCGGTGGTGGGCGGCGACGTAGAGAAGCAACGACACCGCCACCATCGCCACCGCTACGACCACCGCCGCTACCGCCATCGCCACCACCGCTGCCAGCAGCTCTCTTGCCAGCGCAGCAGCTGCAGCGACAGCATCATCGCGCCGAACGCAGCAACGTCTGCACTCCTCCTCCTCCTCCTCCCCCTCCTCATTCCATCGCCATGAGACACGTCGTTTGGTCGCTGCTGCTTCTCGCCGGCTCCACGCAGGTGACTCGCGGACGGACGGCCCTCTGCCGGCCCTACGAGAGACGACGTCTCACCAGCCCCATTGCAGGCCTTCTTCTTCGGTAGCGGAGGCGGCGGTTCGTGCGGCTGTCAGGCGGCGCCGGCCTGCGCTCCGCAGGTAACTTGAACCGTCGCCGTCTATCGACAACGATGATGATGATGATCGCCTCGTTTAGCCGGTCTGTGCGCCTCCGCCTCCTCCGCCTCCGGCCCCCATCTGCCCGCAAGTTCCGTCATGCGGCGGTGGCGGACTTCTCGGTGGCCTGCTTCCTCAGCCGGCTCCCTACCCGGCACCGGCTCCTTACCCCGCGCCGGCCCCTCTCTATCCTGCTCCGATCGCCTCGGGCGGCTACGTGTCGGGACCGGCGGCTCCGTTGCCGGCCATCCAGCTTCCGCAACTCCCGCAACTGCCCCAGCTGCCGGGACTGCAACTGCCCCAGCAGCCGGCCCCGCAGACCTACATTGCTCAGCCGGCACCGCAGACCTACATCGCTCAGCCGGCACCGCAGCCGCAGACCTACATCGCTCAGCCGGCACCGCAGCCGCAGACCTACATCGCTCAGCCGGCCGCGCCGCTTCCCCAGCAGCCGGCGCCGGCGGGCGGCTACACGGCCGGACCGCAGCCCGAGCAGCCGCAGCAGGTGCTCGGCGGTGGACAGCAGACGGGATCCGGCACGGTCTACGCGGAGCAGCCGCAGCCCGCCGCTCCTCAGCCGGCGCCCGAGCAGACGAGCTCCTACGTTCCGGAACAGCCGCAACCGGCCGCCCCGCAGCCGGGCCCCTCCGCAGCAGAACTACAACCAGCAGCCGCCGCCACCGCCGCCGCAGAACTACAACCAGCAGCCACCGCCGCCGCCGCCCGCCCCCCAGGTATGAGGAGGAGGGAGAGTTGCAACCTGGAGGAGAGGGGTTAGTGTGCAATTGAGCATGTGACTGCTGCGCGCTATCTGCACACGCGCGCGCTCTCTCGCTTTCTCGCACAATATCCGGCTTCCATTGTCTCCATCAGACTCGCTGTCTGGAAGGCAGCAGGGCAAGGGGGGAAAGGGAGCGGGAGATGGGTTGCGACCGGTCGTCGCGCCACCCCACTCCACTCCACATTCCGCAGCCACTCGCACACACACACACGCACATACATGCACATATTTTGGGATGCGAACAGCAATGTGCAGGATAAGAGAGGGCGGCGAATTGCAGAGCGAGGACAATGCGTACGACGAG
>JACMII010000222.1:14289-30175 GCA_014805405.1 Bunonema sp. RGD898 | reverse complement strand
CGTGGAGTATCCGCTGGAGGTAGGACATTGGTTCTCCTCCTTCCGGTAGCTACAGACAAACGAGCGATCCCAGGGCACGGTCGAGATGCGACTGACGCCCGGCACACCGTCGGTGTCCAGGAAGAATCGGCAGCAAGATGGCGGCGAGCCGGCGAGCCAGACGACCCTTCGACACGAGTCCGACGAACCGACCCTGTGCGCCGAGAAATGATGATCTCTCGTGCACGAGGAAATGAAGGGCGAAGCGATATTGTCGTGCTGTCATGTTGTCAGCACCACCATACCAGTCTGTGTCCTCCACCAATACAACAGCACCGTCATCTTTTGGAGAGAGAGAAATATGGAAGACCACAATGCCGGAGCAGATGTCTAACCGAAAGAGAATGCGGAAAACACTCATCGTCGTCGATTGATCGGACGAGACGATGGCCGCCGCGGTCTGCCGATTACACACACGCCGCCCGAAGTGAACTTTGGAAATTCCAGAGGCGGACAACAACGAGATGGCGGCGAAGAATCTGGCTGCCGTCATTCAGCAGTCCTACAAGGCGATGGGCGCCAAGAACAACTTTAGCCGACTTCTGGGCGCAGTGAGTGGTCATTTCCGTGGAATTGCGCCCCCGGCCCCATTCATGAGGGCATGCGCATTTCCAGGCGAAAGTGACCACCGCTCAACCTGGCGAAGTTCGGCTCGAGCTCCCGGTCGACGAGTCGCTGACCAATCATTTTGGCACGTTGCACGGCGGAGCGACTGCGACTCTGATCGACGTCGTCACGACGCACGCGCTCCTGACGAAGCGCGCGAATCCCGGAGTCACTGTGGATCTTCATGTCACGTAACTTCCTCGCGCTTCTGATCGCCGCAAATCACGCTTAGCTACGCCACCGCCGTGCCCCAGGGCGAGACCGTCGAGATCATTGCCCGGGTTCTGCGCGTCGGCCGCACCAAGGCCTTCCTGCAGGGCGAGCTGGTCCGCAAGTCGAACGGAGCGCTGGTCGCCACAGGCCTACACACCAAGGAGCTGCTGCCGCAGGTATCCGTGAATGGGAAAGCCGGCACGCGATGATGATGATGGGAAATTCAGCTGGAGGGCATCGGCGAACTCATGCTGCCGGGTCTCGAGGACAAGAACAGCGCCGCCAAGAAATAGAGGAGCCCAGAGTTTCCGTAGGACGTCCTAATTCTTCGGGTCCAGAAAACTAGTAAAGAGAATGGTGTGGCGAAAAGCCCACTTCATTATCCTGTTCCTCGAGTTTCGCTCTCGCTCTCCGGATCATCCCGCCCCTCGTCGTTATCATTTTCCTCCGCCCATCACCGCGGCCAACTTCTGCATCATCTGCTGCTGCGCGGCGACCGTTAGCTGGCTGCCGCTTTGCTTGAGCTGAATTTAGACGTCTTTTCACTAGAACGATGTCTAAACAATAACCTGATTGCAAATGCCGTAGAGCACGCGCTTGTGGTCGGCGGAGAGACGCGAGACCAGAGCGAAACGGTGGTCGAACATGTGCTGCAAGAAGGGCGGGACGGTCAGGCCGACGGCGGGAGACGAAGTAGCAGCAGTGGCACTGGCGACGGACGAGGACGTCGCGAGGATCGCGCCCCGAGATCGACGAGCGCGCGCCTTTTCCGCGCGACGACGGGCGGTGCGACGGGCGCGAGACGAGGCGCCTGAAACTTTGAGCATTCATTTTCCCCAACAAAACACGAGAGCAATTCTCCTAGTCTTTTGAAATAGTAGACAATGATTTATCCTCCACGGGAACACGATAACCGCACCTGCCAGCTCTCCGTTGTCCCCGTCTCCGCTTCCCTCCTCGTCGTCGTCATCATCGTCGTCGTCATCGTCGTCCTCCTCGTCCGACGAGGTCATGTCCGAGCTGCTGGCCTCGCCCTCCTCCGGCTCCTCGCGTTCCTTTTCTTCCGGCTCGCCCTCGTCTCCTCCTCCTCCTTCCTCCTTGTCTTTGTCCTCGCCCTCTTCGATCTCGCCATTCTCCTTGCCGTTCTTCGCCCGCTCCTCGATCGTCTTCGCCCGCGCCTCGATCGTCTTCTCCGGCGCCTCGTCCTCGCCCTCCTGCGGTCCCAGTCCTTCGCGCATCTTCTTGATCTTCTGCTCGCCGAGCTTCTGCTCCCTCAGCTCCCGACGTCTCTTCATCCGCAGCTTGCGCATCGCCGGATCCGGTGGCGGAAGTCGGGGCGGCGGAGGCGCCTTCTTCTGGGTTGCCTCGTCCTCGCCGGCCATCAGTCGGCCCCAGGACGCGAAGCTCAGCGGTTCGCCGCCGATCGAGATCTCGCCCGTATCGTCCTCGTCCACGTCCAGCTGGCCGACCGGCGTTATGAGCCTGAAATGAGAGGCTAGGTGCACCGGGGCGATCACGTACGTTGGCAGGGCCTTGAGCATCTGGCCAACGCCCATCTGCAGTCGCAGGGCCTTGGTGTTGCGTCGGCGGCGCTCCTTCTCCTGGGGCACCGGCTCGTAGCCTGGAGCCGCCATCTCTGTCGCTGTGTCGCTCGAGTTTTGCGCTGAAACACACGCATGTACAACATCGGGCGGCGCACCTTCAGCTTGCACAATTCACACTGTGCATTCGGTAATTTCTCGCCATCACGACCTCTCATTCATTCGCTCACTCGCATTTTCTCCCTCTCTCTCACTCGAATTCAACGACTTCATTCTCTTCCCTCCCGCAACAGAGAAGGTTCGGGTACCCAGGTGCTGCCGTCTTCTCGCCAGTTGCTGTCTTCGTCTCTTCGCCATGAACGGGTGCATATTTTCGACCTCCAGATCCGGTCCTCCATCCTCTTCCATCATCATCATCATCGCCGTCACGTCATCCTCATCGCCCGCTTCGGTCACTTCCTGCTTCCAGATCCGAATCAGCTGTTCCAGATGGTCGCGCAGCCACCCGGGCTTTTCGTTCGAGCATTCCTTGCCCAAAACCGTCAGCAGCGCGGGGCGTATGAGCGATTCGGGTGCTCCGCCGTGGGCGGGCCATGCGGCTCGGCATGCCGCGCCAGCGATCGAGTAGAGCTCGGAAACCACAGCCTCCGGTCCGTCGTCGATCGACAGTTCCGCCCAATTGAGGCGTGTGGTGGCGATATGCTGAAATCACACTATTCCTCGTCGAAGGGAGGGGAGCTGCACCTTTTCCAGCGCCTCCTCCACATCTTCCGACTCAATCTCGGGCGCCGGCTGGTAGTCCACAGTATTCTGTTGCGATTTTTGTGTCTCCTTTTGAGTCGGTCTCTTTTCGATTTTGGCCGCCGCCACCACCGCCGCTGCCGCTGCCGCTGCTGCCGCTTTTTGTGCCTTTTGCTCGGCCAACTTGACGTGGTGCGCCAGATACTCGTCCACCGTCAGCATCCTCATCATCAGGGGCTCGGCTTGGTTCTCCGTCCTCGCCGCCGTGGAATTCTCGTCGTCGTTGTCGAATACGAACCGATCCGCATCCGATCTCGCCGTCGCCGCTTGTTCCGTATCGGCAAAGACGATTTCGGCGTGTCCTTTTCGGATTTCCAGTCGAACCACGCCCTCGGCGCCCACGATCGACAGCAGCAAGTCTTGGGTCGCGGAGGCGGGAAGGTTCAACGCGTAGACGGTACGTGGTCGGTCTTCTGAGGTTTGAAACACTTTAGCAGGTGTGTTTAGGCAAATTACCAGCTGACAATGCGTCCACGCTGAAAACAGTCGGCAAACTTGCTGCCGCCGAAGTCGGGACCGGGAGTTTCTGCATGGCGTCGTCTAACATAATGATCTTCTTGCTTTTAAGAAGAATGCAAAACCCTACAAAACGACTTGGACGCCTGAAGCTTGAGCGGCGCCCCGTCCAACTGCAACTTCTGGGCGTTCTGGAATGCTGCCACCGCTTGGTTGACATCGGGCCAGACGACAGAGAGACCGCCAAGCTTAATCGTCTCGGATTTCGTTGCAAAGCAACACCGCTCTCACCTTTGCAGTCGACGATCCATTTCTCGGAACGCTCTGTCCAGGTTGCTGATCGTTCGTGCCGAACCAGATGTGAATCTGCTCCGCACTCCCCAAGAGTTCCCAAAGCTTCTCGTCCGATCTCCATGCGCCGTCCAGACGCACGTTGGTGAGGCGGAATTTCCTCGTCGACTCCGTATTGCTCGAAGTCGACGATATCGGATTCTCCGAGATTCCGCCGCCTTCCACTTCCATTTTCCTGAAAACACGTTGAGCAATTCTTCGAGCGCGCCAACGGTTCGATATTTTCCGACTCAGACGTCTTGGGTTTCGACAAACGTTTTTCGTCTCTTGTGCAACTATGTACAGCTGTTATTATTGCAAGCGCGACGGTCTAGTGATGTTTGCGCCATCTGAGCAGTTGTGCGAGGAACTTGACTCGGTTTTGGGTGCTTCGATTCTTGCGTCGTCTTGTGGCCGACTCCCTTTCCGCGAGAAGTTCTCGGATCTTCGTTGTATTTACACGAAAATTCGTAGGTCTTTGAGCGATTTTCTCCTTTTCCTCTTCTCCGTCGTCATCCTCCTCATCGCTATCGACGTATTGCTCGGTTGGTAGTTGAGGGATCGGTGTCAAGAGGTTCTGTATCGCCTGATTATTTGTGCAACTATCAATCTTATACCAATTCCAGCAGCGTTTCCTCCACATCGTCCACACGCATCCAGACGCGACGCGCCAGCTCCGCAGCGGAAACCTATTCATGTGTGTGTGGAGAAAAGTCATGTCATAAAACCTCGGTTTTTGGCGGCAACTTTGCTAGACAGTCGAGTACTCGTTGCGTCCACATCGAGTGATATGTTAGTCGACCGAAATCCGACAAAGGACGTTCCGGACCGCCTGGGGTTCCTTCGCGCTCCGATAGTGCGTAGCCTAAATTGCTATTTCCAAATCTCGTCGCTCCAAATACACTCACTCAGTTCGACCAAAAATCGCCCGTATCCTCGGCGCTGATGTGTTGGAAGTACAACGATACAATTCAGATTATTGTGATCCGCCGAATCCAGCTCTTTCGAGAAGTAGCCCGCTAGTTGAGCGTGGCTGTTGTCGATCTAAATCAATGCAATTCTACGAAGAGGAAAAAACGCAACCTCGCAGAGAACATAGAAGGCAAAGTTGTCGAGGTGATAGAAAATCGTCTTGTGGTCAATGAAGAGCTTCCCCAGCAGACACAGACATTGTGCGTACATCTAAAGCTCATCATAATCTCCGAGAAAAAGAGAACCTTTTGCTTTTGTCCTAGCACCTCGTAGACCGCCACCGTACCGTCACGGTAGATTTCCCTGCCGGGAGGATGCGGCTGGCGACAGTCGTGCTAATTGCTCCGATGATAAACTCAGAATGAGATGATCGTCGGAATACCAGATGAACTTGGTGCGCCAGTTGGGTCCTCTGGTAGCGCAAACAACGCGAGCAGACGAAGATCTTCCGTTTCTGGAAGGCATCCGGGAACGGAGAGTGGTACCAGGTGTGCAATTCAAAGTTGCCCAGTCGGATCAGCTCGATCTGTTTGACAGAGGTCGTCTGAAATCAGCATTTTTGCATTTCGCTCTACAGCAAATACCTTGATTCTCTCGTCCTCAAGAACGGCTGCGACGTCTAGGGGCTCGTCCTCGTTTGCATTCGAAGACGACGGTCCCACTTCGGAGACGCGTAGCTTTTGGCGAGTCCGCATGCGACCATCAGACGAACTACTCTAAAAGAGTAGTTACAAAAGTGAATGGCGGGGATCATAATCACACCCTCCGTTTGCGCTGATTCCGCGGCGCTTTGATGGGGATCAGCTGCCGATAGAGGACCCACTCGTCCCAGCGGCTAGATCACTCATTGAATCGCGAAATTCAAATACGAAAACCGATCCAGGTCGTCGTAGTGTACGTAGTACTCGAACGACGTAGGGCCGTCGTCGTCGCCGTCCTGCGCCGATGATTTCTCGTCCTCGTCGTCGAGTTTTCGCTTCACCAGGACCTGCGCTTCCACCTTCCCATTGCTTTCTGTCCATCTCCGAACCGTTGCGCGTCTCGTTTTTTTCCCCGCGCCATCCGTCGAAACAACGTCGTACTTCTGGCCCGGCTCCACCTCGGCCGGCTGTTTTACCATCTTCTCGTGCAGGCGTTCGAATCTCGGCGCTTGGGCAAGTCGGTCGACGCGGTTCCGCAGAATGCACGCCGAGGACGAGCTGTGCGCACGTTCGGCCGTGCGCAGTTCCCCTTGCAGGGGGAGCGCCCACGAGCTTTTAGCCTCGATTGCACGCCAACCGATAGAGCTCGAGGATTTGAGTCAGCTACCATTTTGCTGAATGAGATGTTGTGAGGGCTAGAGATGATTTCCTCCGGAAAGAGCGCACCACTTCGGGTAGCTGATGTGGTCGTCAACTAGACGCGGAAGGGAAATGAGACGCACGTTTATCGGCCAGGAACGAGACCACTCAAATTGACTCTCCATAGCAATGGAGATGACAGCGAAGATCGTGCGCACGCGATCGATCGTTCATCTTGACCGGCGGCTAGTTTTCTCGCCTGCAAATTTTTAGTGATGGTGGCTATAGAGCTAGAAGGACGAAGACAACACCGACTGCAGAGGACGAGCTGAACGCAATCACCCAGACTCGCCTCCTCTTCTTCATTTACGATCCACAACATGTCCAATTGGTCGCCCACGCCCCTGCCTCTGGATTTGGCACCAAACTCTGGACCTTGTCGATCGTTCCAATGCAATGACTCTGTTCGGAACGCTGGCGTTGCTCATTCGACTAAGCAGGCTGTTGAACTGATAGTTTGGGGTAGACATGTGCTCAGCGTTGGACACGACAGTCAATGAGCCACTGCTGCAGAAGTAATCGATGTACATGTATTCTTGGTCTTCTTCATCCCCATCAGACAAGACGGCTTATTTTGGAATTTTGCTCATGTGTGTGTGTGTGGATTTTCTTCGACTTGCAAGAGACCCGCCGTCGTCGCGTCTGCATGGCAGTGAGCAGGAGAGAGTTTAAGACCATGGTTTGTGGAATTTTGTCTCTATCCCAGTTGACGGTAGATTGGCGTCGCGAGAAGCGTCGACCCAACGGTTGCTGTGGCTGGATCTGCGCGGGCGACGGAAAGTAGACCTTGGGGCGAGGGCGAGGCGGCACCTCGAGGCTGTAATGATATTATTCCTAACTAGTGATGAAAGGAGCAACTCGACACCTGACAGAATCCACAGCTCAACATACAGAACTCGCGCATGATCTTCTCGAAGAAGAACGAGCGACAGCGGTCGAGCCAACGCCAGCAGAGATTCGTGCGATCCGCACACTCTTAAGACATGATTGGGAAATCTCGCATTTTGCTCTGATATGCCACACCATCAGACTCGGGAGGACTAGACGGTATTCTGGTCGTCGACAGTCCGCTGCTGCTGCTACTTGACGCAGAAGCGGTTGAGGTCGACGACGAAGATTGCGAGGAGGTTTGTTGGCTGCCGACCATCGGCAACAGTATCGGCGATGGTTGCGGCGGCGGTGGCGGCGGCGAATGGACGGGGACGGCGGGCCTTAGGCAGTATTTTGCGGTGGAGATCCGAAAGCGATTACCACGCCTGGCTTTGAGGCGTAGAAACGACGGGCTTCACGGCGCCCGAAGGCAGCTGACCATTGCTTCCGCACTGGTACATCGTGTTGATCTTGATCAGATCCGTCTAGATACACATGTTCGGTCTCATTTCTCGTCTAAAGTCGATGAGAAATTCTCAGACTGGCGAGAAGTCGATCGCACTCCCGATGACCGCGGTCATTTCCGGTCTGCGTGCAACCATTGTCTCGAACCCTGTTTTCGTTCAATTGCATGACTTCTACTGCCGAAACGAACCGTTCTTCGAGAAGGCCAACGAGTCGTAGTGCATGATCGAGTGGTAGTCGTACGCCTCAAGTTTTCCGTTTCCCCAAACCTGGACACAAACCTGCCCATAGTACGACGATTCGGACAAGTCGACCTTGCCGAACTGATCGTAGGCGTCTGAATTCCCATGTTTATCGATAGGCCGTGTAATCTCGTGTCAATACCCTTGTCGATGTTGTGCCAGAGGATAGTGATGTGCTGGTCACGGTCCCAGCGCTCTAAAGTCCCACATTTGTTTGTTACCCGTCTTAGTAGCGCAAAGATACCATGTTCGTGATAGAACCCAACAGAGTGCATCAATTCATGAATTGCGGTGTCGAACTGGAGACAGCCGTCGTCAAGCGACAGCTCCTGACGGCCGCCCGCGCGACCGACATCCGAGAAGCAACTGAAATGTATTGTAATCTTTCGACGGTGGGCAAAGTTTCAGAACCCGCGATACAGCACATCATTGAATGCATCGGTTGATGAGCGTATTGCTGTGGCTTTTAAAACTCAAACGCTTCAACTCACTCGATTTCAACCCCCCCCCCCTACATATTGAAGCAACCAGAGAGAGAGAAGGCCGAGTAGCTAGAAATCGACTCGAGATGCAAAACCAACCCGTCAATCTTCCCGATGAACAGGTAGTCGTGATCGAGGGCGGTGCGTGGCACGAACCGGATGCACGTTCGACGATGATACTCCTAAAGCGTGTCAATTATTATGCAAAACAGCGAGCGCTAAATCCCTGAAACGCCTTGGCCAGCACTGCTCGCTCACGCTCGTTGTACTGCGCCGCGAGGACGTACGGAATCCGGCCACCCGGCCACTTCTTCGTCGTCGCGATCACGCCGTTGCGACGAGCGCCCGTCCGGCTCGACTTCTAGAGAAATCTCGATTCCATCGTCGTGTCCATTATCTCCTTCCCTCCATCGAACCGTTCCACATAACACGCTTCTTCAGCGTTCGGTTTCGTTTCAAACCACAAACATTTGAAAAAGCCCCCCACTCTATCGACCTGAGCTCTTCCACGATTTCCAAACTTGCGACTGTGATCTCGTTTCAAAATCATCCTCACATCGAGGGTGTCTCGTCAGATTTGCGCAGTTTTTCAAGTGTTTCTCTTCGCCTGGTGCGCGCTCTCAAGAGTCTCGACCGCGCTTCTTCGTCGCGCGCGCGCGCCCATCCGGCTCCATTACTATCGCACCATCACGTCCCTACGTCGTCGTCATCACAATGGCACGCGCGACTGTTTTTCGCCCCCTCTCCCCTCGCCTCTCGGCGCGCGCGCGCAAATCGCCGCCGGGCAAAGCCGATTGGCACTGTGCGGCGCGCGCGCGCACCACTACTGCTACTGCTAGTCGTATCGACGGCACCAGAGACCACGGCTGCTGCTCTCTCTCTCTCTCTCGCTGGCCTCGATCTCCCCACTCGAGACGCGCGACTGGCGCATTTGATCGGTCGCCCTCGTTCGGGAGCGCATCGTCAACGACGAGTGGGAAGCGAGAAAGAACTTGCGCTCACCATACGCCAGGTCGCCTTTCCGCGCAGATCGCCCTTGTAGAAGGATTGTCGGGACAGCTTGCGTCGATGCGTCGCCTCCTCGCTCTCCTGCTGGTCCTCGTCGTCGACGCCATTCCGCTCGACGTCCTCCGGCCAGAGAGGCAACTCCTCGGCCCTTCTGAAGTCCTCGTCCGTGAGCGCCGCGCCCGCATCATCTGCAAAGTCGGCCCCTCGTCGCCCAGAAGACCAGTCGTCTTCCGCCTCTTGTCCACTCGTGTATAGCCTGTTTAACACGACTACTGAGCTGGTTGCACGCGAGGTGCCGAACCGTCTGGATGGTCCTGTGGCGTTCGCACTGGTCGTTAGTGTTCGAAAAAAACCGGCGAAAACTGGACTGGATGCTATAACACACACGCCACTAGAAGTGGCGGCGCTTCTTTTACGCCGCTAGGATTCAACAGGGCCGATACTAGTTGATGGTCAAGTAGTTGTCACACGCGTTTGTTCGACGCTTGCACAATACAGTTCTGGTTGCGCGCCTGCGGTCTGTACAAATGCGCGCGCACCACCAATGTCTGTCGTCCCGTGTGCGTACATACCTCCTCATATTTGCATTCTCTCCATCTTCCTCCTTCTCCTCCTCCTCCAACCAACCCGGTGGTCGAGGCGGTGGACCGGCCATGAAAGGCGCGCCGGCCGCTAGAGGGGAGGAATGCGTCGCTCGCACAACAACGGGACGCAACACACACACAGACAAGGGAGGAGGACTTGTTTCGGACGGACAACACAGACACGGTGCAGTGGAGCAAAAAGAGCACGCCACGGGGCAGGGAAGAAACCTGTGGCCGATACACCTCGTCGGCGCCTGATCAAACAGGCCGGACAGCAGGGAGAGAAACAGACAAGGATACAGGTCTCCCGATGCGTCACACTGGAAAACCCCTGTGGTCGCCGAAAAGAGAGAGGCAGGAAAGGAGGGCGGGGGAGGGGGCGTCAGGAGATCAAAGGAGGAGAGACTCGGAAAAGGGTGCGTCCACACGTACGCACACACACACACACACACGTGTTGATGTATGGCTCTAAAGGGAAATGTCCACCGACCGTTGAGTGGCCGCAGAAAGTCCTCGACCGTCAGGAAGGCGTGGTACTCGTGGTGGTGGTGGTGGTCGTCGTCGCCGAGCACTGAACGTCTCACATGTGTGCTGTTCTCCGTAAAAAGCACGACAAGGTCGCGCGTACCGCCCAGCAGTCCGAATAACAGTATCCAGGCTGCGGCAGCTCTTGCGGCGGGCGCCAACGACATTCGCGGCGCCCCCGCCACGACGGCTCTTCTGCTGCTGCACACCACCACCAAGTCGAGGAGCGCCCGTTGTAGGGACGACAAGGCCGCCTGGAAAGAGTCCACCGAGCGTCATTAGAGAGAATGGTCGCCGCGCACGACGATGAGCCGATGGGGCACGAAATCACAATAGGGGGACATGCGCACACTGGCAACTGCGAGCCGTGCGCTTCGACAACGAATCGCGCGCGCGCGCGTTTGGCGCCGAAAATCCATGAAATGCCGGCGTCCGTGCGATCTTCGCCTCGGGACACGTTTCTGGAGATGAAGCCTCTACGCATAGCGCCGTTTGCGCCGCCGGGACAAGACCATAGTTGGCAAGTGTGCCAGAGATGTCGTATGCGCGCGCGCACGCGTTCGTCGAGAGCGAGGGGGAACGCGAACGGATTTGGCCGGGCGGACCGTGGTGCGCGCATTGGCATCGGCGGCAGCGGCGGCGGCGCCTTGCTTTGCCTTGCCTTCCTTGCTCCTCAAGCGCATGCGCGCACAGAGACAGAGAGAGAGAGAGAGGACTTGCGCGTGCGCGCTGCGGCGACGGCGGCGGCGGCGGCCACCGCCCAAGGTCCGGTTGGCAAACTCGAGGACCTGTCCTTCTCTCTCTCCACTCTCCCGCTCCTTGCGCTCTCCAGCAGTCGCGCGCGCGCGCACCAGCACAAGCAGCCACTTTTAGATCCACGCGCCTTTCGTCGCCGCGCCGCTGCCATTGCCCGCGGACTGACTCACGCCAGGGAGAGAATGGATGTATGGACGTGGGGATGAGCGCGCACCGCCACCGCCGCCGGTGACGACGACGGCGACAACGACGAGGGACGACGGCGGCGGGGGAAAACGACGAGGACACGCCCCCGCGGGGGACAGAGGGACACGTTGATCGGGCGAGGCGGGAGGAGGGGGAGACCAGAAACGCGCGGCACCTACGTGAAGGGAGAAATGAAACAGAGGGCTAACGCGCGCGTGCGCGCGCACATACGAGAGGGGGAATAAGCCGATTTATGCAGGAAAGAGAGAAACATGACGCGAGCGGAAATAGCAAAAATCAACGGTCGAGAGGGGCACGGCTGCAGAGAGAGAGAGAGAAAAAGGCAGCACGTCGAGATCGAGAAGACACTCGAGGCGGCCGGGCGAAAGGAGATGAAGATAAACAAAATGAAGAAAAAGATCAAGAGATACGGCGAAAATCTGACGAATTGTTGTCCCATTGTCCTGCAAGTCTGTTCCATATCATTCGTCGTACGGAGTGCATCACTGTACGTACGCTTCGAGGTGTGTTGAAGCGCCGTCCAACAGCACTCGGGTAAAACCACGAGACGGCCGACATGTTATGCACTTTCCACATCCACACTCACCCTTGACTTTTTCTCAACTTGGGTCGCACTGAAGTTTGTCTGTCTGCAGAATACTCTCCCCATCGCCGCTCAAACATTTTGAATCGTCTGCGATCCTCCGACACTCTCGTAGTTGCTTCTCATTCGGTGATGAAAAATATGCCGGCCGTCAAGAAACCGAAGACTGGTCGCCAAAAGTTGACGACCACCAAGCGGAAGAAAATCAAGAAGGGTACTGCGATCTGCTGCTTTCCTAGATCTTTTTAAAATTTTGCATTTAGAGCACGACGACGAGGTGGACGAGATGAAGCGCAAGCTGAAAGAGCGTTTCGGCACCTCGAATGGCTCAATTTCTGCCGGACTCGACCAGACGCCCGTTCTAAAGTAACTCTGCTACTGTCAACGTTTTTCTCTAACTTAACACAAGAAAATCCGCCGGCCGCTCCGTGGTAAACTCTTCGGCACACGACGCGGCCGTGCATCGACTGAAGCAGCAGCATATTGCGAGGCTATATGAGGTTGTTTTTTCATCATATCTCATCTATCTGCTTTGCCACTAAATTTCAGGTCGAAACCTTCCCGGACGGCTCTGTTCCAATAGTCAACCACAATTGGTTGTGCGTCTTTTGCGGAAAGGGATCGGCTGTTGGCGAAGTGAGTGCGTTCACTAGTATCCACGTACAAATTCCCGTTCAGCTCGGCGACCTCTTCGGGCCCTATTGGGTGGAAATCGGTGCCGGGCGAATACCGCCAGCCAATTTGTGCAAAGCCAATTTGAGCAAGGTATGAATGAATACCTCTCACAACCAAGTGCATGTAATTAGCTGGCATCCGCCCATTCATCGCCGCCGAATTTCGTCTTCGAAGTCTGGCTGCATGGAGACTGCGCTCTCTGGACACCAGGCGTCTTTCTTCAGGGCTCCAAGTTCGAAGGGCTGTCGGAGCAGTTGAAACAAGCATGGGATCAGGTACCATTGTGGCTTTATTTACACATTGACGATTTAGAAGTGCATAATATGTCAACAAACGGGCGCCTCAATTCCTACGGGTCAGCCGAATCGACTAGTCCATTTCCCGTGCGCCCAGAGTCACAGTATGATGATGATTGTGTGCAATTCAAATGTTGTGAAATTTCAGAATACACCATGGACACACGTCATCTGCTCTGCCTGCCGCCGGGGCCGCTGAAATGAACGCATTGGCGTGCGATGTTGAGAATTCGTAACACGATCGTTTTACATGACAATTGACGGGTGGAATGAAGAGAGAGACCTCTCGAAAACATCGTCGTCGTCGTCTGATTTGTATTTCCTCAAAGTGGTCGCATTGAATTCCTGGCCCCATTCGTTCATTTGGCATCATGAGGCCAGCGAAACGGCTGCCAACACTCTGGGCAGCGCCGTTTTTGCGTCGCAATCCTAGAAGCCTCGCCATAATTACCATTGCATATATTGTCCCCTTCCTCTCCTCCCCCGCTAGCGTGGAAAGCCAGCCAAACTTCCGGCGCTCTCTCTCCCCTCGGCATTCGTCTGCCGTACAGACCGCACACTGGTTCCCCGTGACGTGTTCGGCTGTCTCTCTCGCTCGGCGGCGGCGGCGGCGCGCGCCGCTGCCAAGGGAGAGGGCCCGGGCATCCGCGCCTCCGATCGATGCTGGTTGGTTGGGCGCGGCCGCGCAGGCCCCCTCCCTCGACCCTTTTCCGTCTCGCGCTCTCTCCTCCCTCCCTCCCTCACTCGTGCCCGCACACCACACCACACACGCAGCGAGACGGGAGGATGTGGGCGCCGCTGGTGCTCATCGTCTCGTCGACGATCTGCCTCGGCCTGGCCGGATCGGCGGCGCCGAACTGGGCCGCCTACCATGACGAGAAGCAACTCGTCGAAGCGCTGGAGGATGTGGCCCGTCGGTGCCCGAACATCTCGCAACTCTACACGGTACGGGCGAGTTCCAGACGTCTTCGTCTCGCGTCTGAGAGCGGACGCTGCTTGCTTCTGGGAGAAGAGGATGACACTTGTAGGTTGGCGAGTCGGTCGAGGGCCGACCGCTCGTCGCCATCCAACTCTCGACCACTCCCGGACGACGCGAGACATGTGGGAGAATGGAGAGTTCTAGACGCGCAAACGGCCAAACGATTGCAGTGAAGCCCGAGGTTCGCTACGTGGCGAACATGCACGGCAACGAAGTTGTGGGACGCGAACTGCTCGTCCGCCTCGCCTACGAGCTCTGCCAGGGTGAGTCGAGTGTGGGGGCGAATGGGCAGCAGTTTGGTTCTGCGTCGAGAATGCGGCGGCATTTCTCGTGAATAAAACACTGCATTTGAGCTTGCACGTAATTATGATACCTAGGGTTGCGCCGTTTCTGAATCGGAATGTTGAAAACTTGCCGGATTCTCTTCTAGGGCTCAATCTCTTGTGATAGCATATGCTCTATCTGAACACAAGCGTTTGCACCAAAATACAGCAAAAGACTTAGGCTCAATTAGCAAATACAAAAACTTCGATTCCGAGATAACGCAACCCTAATGATGCATGTGCAAACGCACTAGCCAAGAAGATCCCTTTCGACATGACGATCGAGATGACTGGGTGAAATGAAACGTGGGAAGCAGCAGCTTCAAACTGTGAAAGATGCCGATGGCGGTAGCAAAGAACCTCTAGCAATATCATCGTCGTCTCATTCTTGCAGGCTGGCTGTCGGGCGACGTGGAGACGCGCGAGCTCCTCAACTCCACGTCCATCCATCTGATGCCGTCGATGAACCCGGACGGCTTCGCGCTCGCCTACAACATGGTCTTTCTCGTCGCTCCCTTTGAACAACATAATCACATGGGGTTAGGCGCCCGAGCAACGCACCTGGGTGACGGGCCGCACGAACGCACGCGGCATCGACCTGAACCGTGATTTCCCGGATCTGGTTTGGAGAGCTCATGCCGCTGAAATACACGCTCTTTCACAGGACTCGCTCTACTACCGACTGCAAGAGGCCGGCGCGCCGCAACTCGACCATCTGCTCGAGCTGTTCGAGGACAGCCACAAGGTGGGCACGGGCGATCTGAAAGATTGGACAGCAACGCTCTGGGCCCGAAGCCACATCATCATTGGGAACAGTCTGCTTCACTGTCCTCTCGCTAAACATGCGGGGAATGCGCAGAACGGTCATACCGATTACTCTACCTCGATTTTTGCAGCGCCAACCCGAGACGGTGGCCGTCGGCCGCTGGATCCTGAACTGGCCCTGGGTGCTGTCGGCCAACCTGCACGAGGGCGATCTGGTCTCGAATTTTCTCTCGTTTCACCAAGCCATACAACATGCGATTGCAATGATCAGGTGGCCAACTACCCGTTCGACGTCTCGAGCAAGCCGCAAGCCACCGCCTACGCCGCCTCGCCCGACGACCACACCTTCCGGTTCGTTCGTCGTTTCTCTTTGCGACGAGAGGGAGAGAGTGCACTTTGCGCAGTTGGCTCGCGTCGACCTACGCGCAGAACCACGCGCACATGGCGAAGAACGACCACGCGCCGTGCGACGGCCGAGCGAGCGACGCGTTCGCCCTGCAGGGTGGCATCACGAACGGCGCCCACTGGTACCCGGTCGCCGGCGGCATGCAGGACTTTGTCTACCTGGTATGGGGGCCGAGATGTTTACGGCGAGCGCACGCGTCAACGATACGTGTGCAGCAGAAGATGACTGCTGCTGCCGCCATTTTGTAACAGACGGAAAGGCGCATTTCGGAGTCGTGGCGCGACTGTAAACAGATCTTGCGCCATCGACGTCATGACGATGATGAAATCCACTACATTTGTATCGGAAAGTAGAAGTGAGTGGTGAGAAAGCTTGCGCCTCGGCACGCCATTGCGTCATGGAGACTCGGTGTCTCCCATATG
>JACMII010000221.1:8158-21582 GCA_014805405.1 Bunonema sp. RGD898 | reverse complement strand
TCGCCTCGCCTGAGAACGTGATCGTTCTTTCCTCATGCCAGCGAGGCGGTGATATGTGGAGAGGGGTTACTGTGTGATATCGGCGAATTTGCAGCTTGCATCGCAGGCGGACGGCTGACAGAGCGTTGTCACGATCGCGTCGGTGGCGGCAGCAACATGCGGCAGTGGTCGGAAGGTAGTGCTGCAGCGGTGGTGGTGGTGGTAAATGTGTGTCTGTGTGGAGAGAGCTCATCTCTCTCTCCTTCTTGCCTGTGCTGCGGTGGAATGACAGCCGATGCGGGAGCCGCGCCGCCGACGCGTCGTAAGAAAGACGAGTTCGGTGGGCTGGAAGAGAGAGAGACGACAGCAGCAGCGGCAGCAGTAGCAGCAGCAGCTGCTGCTGCGGTCGAGTCGACAACGACCTGTTGTTGCGCGATCGCGCTACCGGAGGCAAGCGGCGCTGCCAGCATGACGTTGCTCGGCGCCTTGCGACGCACGTCGCACACGCAACGACGCGCAAACGGGAACTCCCTCTCGCGCACGCATCGCGCCGACTGCTGCTGTTGGAACGGGCTAAAGGAGAGCGAGACGAGTAGGAGTGGTTAACAGCTAGTTGCTTGCCAACCTTGCGCCGACGCCGCGCAATCGATTGCACTTGGCCTGACACTTGAAGTGAGCCGTTCGGCCAGTGCACACTCGGTCAGAGAGCTGCTGCTGCTGCTGTTGTTGTTGTTGTAGTAATTGATGGTGTTGGTGGTGGTAGTGGCTGGGGTGCGACGCGCCAACGTTGTCCCAGTTTAGCGTCGCCGATGACGATCCGGCCGACACCGCCGACACACTGTTGTGCTGTTGATCCGACGCCGCTGCTGGCTGTCGGAGAAGCGACGGCGGCTTTGACAGCTGACGTGCGACCGTGCCCGATGTGGGCAGCTCATTTCCGCCGCCACCACCACCACCTAGCGCAGCCTCGCCTTGTCCCCTCATATGAATTCGACACAAACGTGGGGCGACGACGACGTGCGGTTCGACTGGTTGTGGTAGTACCGTCGCCGCCGGCAGCTGAAGTTGAGTGGGCATGTGCTCGACACGGCTCGGCAACGTCTGGGACTGTCGATTGTAGAGGAACGAATGCAGACGCGTGACGACGTACCGCGATGGAGGAGGGTCTGCGCTGCGGCTCGACCCGCTGTGGCACCGTGTGCAGAAGGGACTGTTCGCTGGTGGCCACGGTGGCGGTCTGCGACAGCAATCGTTCGTTGCTCTGCTGCTCCCGCGACGAGGACGCTGGCTCGATAGCGGCGGCTGCCACATGTTGCTGGATGGGTTCGGCGGGATGGACGCACGGATCGAAGGACAGACGGACGTCGTCCACCATCACCACGTCGCCGTCCGAGACGTTCGAGAACTTGAGCGTCAACTGCAGCGGCACGTCGACTAGCATACGAGTCATGGGATTGAGTGGTTACGGCAAAGTTGTCGGTCTGCGGAATCGTCTCGTCGACGGGTCGCCCGTTGGTGACGTTGAGTGGCGCGCACAGCAGGGTGGACTGCTCCCGGAAGCAGAGCTCCGTCTTGACCCAGTGCGGTCGCCAGACTCGCATCGACACGGAGACCGCGTCCTTGGAGCAGAGCGCGTCGCAGGTGGACAGCACCATCTGTCGGACGCCCTCGCGAGCCACTCCCGCCAGGTAGGCACCCTGCGGCTGCTCGTCCTCCGGCAGCGGCAGCATGCCCCTGGCGGTCGCCTCGAACCAGTCCGCGCCCAACGACCGCAGCCATCCGCATCGACCCGGCCCGAAGCCGTCCGAGCAGACCAGGCGAGACGGACTGCTCCACAGGTCATGGCGCTTCGGCGGACAGCTGGCCATGGGCTCGAGCTTACGCAGCTCGGAGTGCGCGGCCAACGAGCGAACGTGGAACCAGCGACGTGCCGCGTCCACTCCACTCTGCAAACACGATAATACTTCCCTCGCTCGTCTTCCCGCTCATTTCTTTCCTCGTCTTTCGTCCACGTGTGTGTGTACGATCTCTCTCTCTCTTTCTCTCTTCCTCGGCGTGCAGTTTCCTCATCCCTCTGCTGTCCTCGCTCTCTCAATTCGGTGTGAGGGGGAGGAGAAGGAGGAGGAGGAGGAGAGGCACTACGCGCACCTACCGGTTTGGAGAAAGAGACGAAGCAAGAAAGAAAAGAGAGGGGAGAGACGTGTGCGGGCGGCGACGACGACGGAGGCGGCAGAGACGGCACCAGCAGCAGCAGCATAAACCGATGTGCTGCTGGTCTGGTGGCTCTTCTCACTCGCACCTCTTTTCTCTCAACTGCATTCACTCACTCCTCATCCTCACTCACTCACTCACAGTCACTTACGAGCGCTCGACTCGGATGCGACGGATCGCACAGGTAGGGAGGCAGTTGGCAACGGCACGCAAACGACCGGATCCCTAAGAGCATTCGCACTTCGTCCACTTGCAATCGTCTCAAACCCAACCAAATATCGAGAGCAGCGTGCCCGACGAGCGCAACTCGCAGCTGGCCGAGAGTCGTAGTGGGAACCTGCACCTCACGCAGCTACCTTATTTCCCTGTTCTTCACAACCGCACCTGGACGCACAGGCCGCTGCGCAGTCCGGATCCGAGCCTGAGAGAGCGAGCACATGTGTTATGTCTGAGAATTGACGAATTAAAGGACGAACCGGAATGCTGCGGACAGACGTCTTCGGCGATCTCTGCAACGAGATTCTCTCCTCTATCTTCCCCCTCCCTTGCTCGCATGTCTCTTCTGGTTTCACCCCCGCCCCCCCCCCCTGTTCCGTGGTCAGCTAATGAAAACGGACGAGGTTGGAGTCGGTGGGTGAGTGAGTGGGTGTGCGCATCACATCCCTTCGGACTGGTCGTTACGCACGGTCCGTGCTGCAAGAGACGGAAGAAGAGAAGGCAGCAAGAGTGGAGAAGATGCTCATGCGGAACGGGTCGGTAGGAAAGGGGGAGAGCACGTGCACGCGAGCATCAGAGATTGATGGGCGTCTGGAGGGGGGATAAAGCAAACAGGAGACGCGTCACTAACCGTGATAGCAGGCCGAGACGAGTTGCACGGTCAGCAGGACGAAGAGGAACGACAGCAGCAGCGACAGCGACGGGGAAGACGGTAGAGGAGGAGAAGGGGGGCCGTCGCTCATCGTCGGAAGCCGCCAGAGCAGCAGCAGCACGATACCACCGGCAGCACTGCCACCGCACTGGACTGCAAGCGCGAGAGTGAATGGCGGAGAGAACGGGAATGCGCGAGTGATTGGCGGCGCTTAGCGGCGCCGCCGCTTCGGCAGCGCCGCGCGCACATCGTGTCTCCTCTGACCCAGATGCGCGAGAGAATGGCGAGCGAGCGAGAGCGAGAGACAGACGCGTCCACACGAAGAAGTGAGTGCGTGTGGTGCAGGAAGGCGGGACTCCACCGCGCGCACGCGCCCATCCCCTGTCTCTCTCTCCCTCCTCTGCTGCTGCCACTCCCACACCGCAGCCGCCGCCGCCGCATTCCGGTTGCGCAAACTCGGGATGGAAAAGAAAACAGACGTGCGACTGCTGTTGGCAACAATTCATCGTCATCATCGTCGACGGACGTTGACGTTGTCAGTGTGGCTTGTGGCGGTGATGGTGGTGGTGACGGTGCTGCTGCTGCTGCTGGTGATGATGTGCTGTGTATGGCGGTGCCATGAAGGACCTGTTCAGTGAACCCATGTCGTGATGGAAGGCAACAATTCTTCATCGAGTCCAGGCGGGAAAAACAGGGACGGTATGTGGCAGACAGGCAGCAGGAAGGAGCAGTGCCGAGGGATCAAGGTCGCGGAGCGATCGTCGGCAGGGCCACGACTTTCGTGTAGCCACGAATGGACACGGTGTTGTTGGCCGGCTCCAGCCAGAAGCCGCGCGCGGACAGCCCGAACCGCTCGTTCAGGGTCGGCTGCACACGCGGTGGAAGAGAAGTTGAACGGGTAAAATGCGGAAGAGAACGTACCACTCGATTGGCCCACTTGTGCGCGTGCGCGTCCGGATAGGCCATCAGCTTGGGACACTGGGAGCGGGCGTGCTCCCGCAGTCCGTCAGTCGTCGTCAGCTTGTAGTCGTTCATCTCTTCGGCTCGACTCGTTCCCCACTCTTTTCGGTTCTTCTCTGAAACGAGTCGTCTTCCATCACCACCACCATCACTCCCTCTCGTCAAATCCGGTATCGTTTTGCACGTGGCTACTTTCACTGCCTCGGCAACCGTGTCGTCGACATCCACCATCATCATCGTCGTCTTATTGTTTGCAGCGGTGGACTCGAATGTCCGCTGCGCGATTCGTATTTGCTGGCCTGACTGTCTGCCTGTCTGATCACGTGCGAGACTGATTTGTGCGTATCGAATGTGTCAGAGGATGTGTCGGCGGCGGCATCTGGAGAAAGTGAATGTGTAATGTAAGTGCAAGTGGAATGGGGGGCGGGGAGGGGGAAACGGCGTCGATTAAGGCTTCCTGCAAAACCTTCACCGATCTCACGAATCACAGGCCACCGATGCGCATTTTATTCCTACGAGGCGAATGCTCACTGAGTAGATAGTACGACTGTTTCCGCTGCTACTGGGAATGCACAACTGGATAATCGGTCGGTCATGCACACAACACTGCTAATTTACGATTGACTGGGAGGAAGAGGGGAGGGGGGGGGAGAATAATAATGCCCTTGGGGCATCTAGGTTGTTTGTCCGGAAACTCGCCACAGCCCGACGGTCTGATCGCTCGAGGCGGTGAAGAGGAGCTGCGAGTCGGCGGACACGCACATCGAGTTGATACTCTCGACGTGCGCCTGCGCAAGTTCGTCGGCCAGACGCATGCCACGCGGGTTCGTCGTGATGTCCCACAGCTTGATCGTTCCCTCCTTGCACGCCGACACGAGCAACGGTGAGGGCGAAGACCGCAGAAGGCAGAGCGACTGGATGTACGAGTTGTGAGCCCCGATCTCGAGATGATCGCGCTGTCGGTCGCTCAGCGAGAAACGCATAATGTTCTAGAGATTATGGACGAGGTCGATGATGCGCGTGCGCGTTCTCTCTCAAACCGACCTTGTCTTTGCTGGTCGTGAAGAGCGAGTCCTCCCACGGCAACACCGACGTAACGTTGTCATAATGTGGCGGGTGGAAGTGATGTGCAGCCTCAAAGAGACCGGCTCCGTCGGCCGTCACCTGCACATGTGCATTGTCCGCCTGCCTGCACACATCGAAATACCTCGTAGGTCTTGACGCAATGATCCCTGGATCCAGTGTAGACCCGCACGGTGGACGACGAGTTGGCGGTCGAGACGGCGAGACATGACACCTCGGACTTGGGGTTTGGCGACGCGGCGACAAGACGACCGTAGGCCGCCATCCTTTGCAGGGACCAGATGCGGACGTCCGCGCCACAGGACGAGAACAAAAGCCGACCGGTCGGGTCGACTTCGGCTGCCGCGACGGTGGTCTCGAGCAGGGGAAGCGTGGTCTTCCGGGAACCCGTCGCGCCGGCGTCGCCTGGAAAACAAGCGCGAGCGTCAGGGCGGTCGGGAGGACTAGAGACGACCGACTACTGCTACACTACCTTCGTTGACTTGTCCGCTGGACGTCAGCACGTGGATGCAGTCGGCGGTGCGCAGGTCGAACAGCCGGATCTGGTACATCGAGACGGACAGCGCCAGCGTCGAGTCGGGCACGAAGCGAACCGACGTCACGTTGTTGATGTGCATGCCGAGGCTGCGGATCTCGACGCCGCGCTCCACGTCCCACAGCTTGGCGAGCCGATCTGTACGCCGCACATGCGAGTGCTGGAGTCAGTCTCCGAGAGAGAGAGGGCACCTTTACTGCCGGTCAGCAGTCGGCAGCCCTGCGAGGCGACGCTCAGCACGCCCTTGCCGTGTCCCTCCAACGTGTGGGTGCGCGTGAGAACGCGACCGACTCGAGTCTCGCCGCCGGCAATCGGCACGACCCGACCCTCACGGGCTCTAAATCCGATTGTTCGCTTGCTCGTGAGGGATGAGAACGATGCGCGCGTGACGGTGCTCTGACGACGCCGCTGCTGCTGCTGCAGCAGCAGCAACCTACACGTACAGTGCGGTGCTGCCAGCCGAACGAATGGACGAAGCGAGCACAGTTCGGGTGAGTCGCGAAAGCTGTGCACCACCACCATTCACAACAGTCGTGGAACGAGTCGACGAGGAAGCGGACGGTCTGGCGGTCTTCGTCGCTGCTGCCGCCGCTGCCACATCATCTCCACCACCGGTTCTGAACACAACACCTTGGGTGAGAGCAACTAACTAGGACATTGCTGGAAGCAGCAACAGTAGCAGCAGCAGCAGCAGCGCTGATAATGCACAACGGTTCACGGTGGGTGGTGGTGACAAACACAAAAAGTGGCACGCACCCAAGTGGCGACGGCGCTGACGATCGAACCGATATCGGTCTGGCGGCGCTCATCGACGAGCTTGACGTGGATGGACGACTGCCCGCAACGGTGGCGCGCAGCGGGGAGTTGCGCGAAAACGACGGCGACGACGACGAACCCCTCATGCCCCGGACACCGCCCGGCACTGGCAGCAATTGATGGTAGGCAGCGCCGTTCGTCGTCGTCGTCGATCTGGTCGGCGCGGCAGCGGGAGCGGCGGCGGCGGCTGTCAGTCTGAGAGAGGGCGACACAAGAACTGCACGCACGTACCACTACTACTACCACTATCACTAGATCGTCACCATACGCAATACGGTCAGTACAGAAAGGAGAGGACAACTCAGGAGAGAGGACTGTGCGCCACACCAGATATCACGGCGGACTCGCACTCGTCAAGACAGAGGACAAGAGAACAAACCCGCGATTGGCGCGATGCATCGGGGAAGGAGACGCGGACGGCTGGACTGCCGTCGCCTGGAGGGCAATCTCTTCCGAAGCATGCTGATCGACGACAGCGGCGGTGGCCGCGATCGGTGGCGGATTGGGTTGAGCGGCGGACACGGCCGTCGCCGCGAAGAGCAACTGCTCGGGCGTGGCCGTGCGCTTCCGAATCTTCTCCGTAGCCGCCAAGGAGCCGTCTCCCCCTCCGGACACTGCAATTCGAGGAGGGAAGTGCGTGCACGAGAGTGAGTGCGCCGTACGTGAGACGGCCGACGGCGAGGGCGGCGTGGCGTTGGTGACGGCGGACCAGCGTTTGCGGATCGCCTCGGACTGGTCGCCGTCGAGCTCGTCCACTGTAAGAAGAAGAGGTGCATGCGTGCGTGTGTCTATCTCTCGCTCTCTGCCGACCGCCTCCGCCTCCTCCTCACCGACGGGCTGCTGTGTGATGAAGGAGGAGAGTAGCTGCTCGCTGGCCTCGTTCGTGCGCTCCAGCTGCGAGACGCGCGCCTCTGCCACCTGTGTGCGAGCGAAAGAGATTGGAGTCTCCTGGCCCTGTGCTGTGTGGTGCCGGTGCTGCTGTTATTCTCGTCTCCCCCCTCTCGCTCGCTCGCTCGCTCTCGCCGCGCTATGGATGCAGTAGCGTGTGGCGGTGGCGCCCTGTTGTGTGTGTGTGGGGCGCGTGTCTCTCCCTCCTCCCTCCCTTCCTCCTCCCGGAGGCTGTTGACGCGGAGGGGCGCTTGCTAGTAGAGGGAGGGGTGGGGTTGGCCGTCTCGGGTCCCCTCCTTCCCCCCGCTCGTCGCCTTCTCACGCGCTCATTCCAGCAGCAGCAGCCGCAGTCCGTCCCCGTCCGTCCGTCGGCGGTCCGCTCAAGAGGGGCACTGCTGCTGCTGCTGCTGCTGGCTCCTCGCTCCTTTGCCCGCCCGCTTCTCTCGGTCGGCCCCCCAACCAATAAGGAGAGGGGCGACGTGCCGGCCGCGCGTGCGCAATCTGGACGACCGAGGCTTTGCGAGCAGAGAAGGAGAAGAAGAACACGACGGCGTGCAATCGGCGCGCCGCGGTATTGGTGGTGCTGGGGGGAGGAGGAGGCAGTTCTTGGACGACAACGATGTGCAGGGCGGCTGGGAAATTCCCCCGAGACAAGCAGTAGCAGGGCGCTGCTCGTCCCTCGTCCACTACACATGCCGGCGCGGTCGGTCTGTTGTGTGCGAGGGAGGGGCGGGTGTGTCAGTCCGTCAGTCCGTCCCTCAGTAATTGGGCCTCTTTCCCCCTTTCTGTCGCACACGACACTGCTGCTGCTGCCGCCGCCGCCATATGTGCAGCCAGTATGTATGGGTGCGCGTCCGCCTCGTCGTCGTCGTCGTCGTCAAGACAAGCCATGGCTGGTGCGGGTGCTGGTGCTGCTTCTGGTGTCTGCGCAGCAGCAGCAGCAGCAGCAGCTGCCGGTGGCGCTCAATCAGGCAGCAGCGCCGGGCATTGTGCGCCGCTCCAGCACCAGTGCAGAGTCTCTCTCTCCCCCTCCCCGGTCGGGCTGCAGCTTCTTCGACTCTCGCTCCTCTCCTCCCCCCACCCTCCCTTCCTCTCCGCGCACACACACACTGCCAATTTGTGTCGTCCGTTGCCGGCACATCCCCAACCCGTGATCTGGTTGTTGGAGAAAGAGAGAATCTGCTGCCATCCAGCGCCAGTCCCTTCCCACTCTGTCTTTCCCGTCGCCCTCCAGACCTGAGCGTGTTCGCGTTCGCGCTGGGCGCGCAGTGCCAGCGTGAGCGAGTGCTCGACGAGCTGTTCGAGCAGGTAGACGGCCTCCGGTCGAGAGGTGACGTTCTGCATCGCGGCCGAGATCGCCTCGCCGGGCGGCAGCGCTCCTCGCGAGTTGACTCCAGCCGCCGAGTCGGCGTCTTCTTCGTCCTGCAAGTGTTACAATGTAGCGTGTGAGTGTTGTTTTGTCCGTCGTCCCTTGGCGTGCGTATGCGAGTGGGTGGGGATGGATGTGCTGGGACGGGGATGCAGCGGGTCCGTCTCTCACTGCATGTGCAATGAGGAAGCGCACCAAGGAGGGCCGGTCGTCTCCTCCCTCTGGATGTGGACATGTCCTCCTCCTCACCCCCTTCTCGATGCCCCCTCCCTCTCCTCTCAGTCGGTCTCCCGATGTGGTGGTGTGTGCCGCTCTCTCGTCCGGATGGACGTCCATCCTCCTCCTCGCCGTCGTCGTCGTCGGGCTGCTTCCTCTTGGCGGCCCTTCGACTGACAGATGGCTGTCCGGTTCGGGACGCAGTCAGCGCCAGTTCGACGTTGCCGCTGTCGCCGCCTCTAACTGGCGACAGCGGCAGTGTTGTCGTGACGCGTACTCGCGCCCCCCCCCGACATGTGACGCGTGTGTGCGCGAGCGTTGTCGTCTGACAATCGAACGAACAGCAGTACCCATGCGCTGTGACTTGCAGACGACGCGCGACTAGCAACAGCAGCCGAAGCAGTGGTGGTGGTGGTGGCGGCGGTGGCGGCAATAGAGACGACGAAATGTCGACGAGCGGACCGAGCGGCAGTGGCGGCAGCAGGCCGAGTGCAGCACAACAACAGCAGCGCGTGAGCCTGGCGCGAATCGAGGCGGCCGCGATGGCCGGGCCGCGGCTGTCGACGCAACACAAGGTACACGCGCACTCGGTCTATTTCCGGCAAAGGGAGATGACGACACAGAACAGCGAGGGCGCGGTGCTGGTAGGTGGCGGCAGCATGTCCGGCGCGTCGCCGGGACTGAAGTCGACCCTGTTGGGCGGCGAATGGGGTGGACTGCACGGCTCGTCGCCCATGGGCCAACTGGTGCTGTGCGTCATCGGACTTCTGCTATGCGTCTCGATCGGCATCTACATGGCCCTGTTCTCCGGCGAGACCGCCACGCATCGGATCGTGGCCGCGATCACAGCCGCACTCTGCGCCGCCCTGTTCGCGCTGCTCGCCATCAACGCGAGTCGGCGACTCAAACAGTACGTCCTCTCGATCGATTCCCCCTCCCACTCCTAACATCGATTGGCTAGTGGACCCTGCGAGCCGCAACCGATGCCGAACCTGGCGGCCCGTCGGTCAACCGTCGCGACAGGAATGTCGGCGGCCCTGCGGCGTCCCCGCTCCTCCGAACCGCGTCGAGCGTCGGCCGTCGACGGCGCCCCCCTGACACTGGTGGTTTCGCCGCCGCCCCTCTCCTGAACCCAGTCGAATCGACGCCATCCCTAGTCGCCGGCCGGCCGTGGCAGCAACAGCATGACAGCAGCACATCTCATGGGAACGCCAGTCACCGAGGGGCAGAGAGACAGCCGAACAACCGAGTACGAGTACAGAACCAGGTCTTTGCAGCAGCGTCCCCCCCCCTCCTCCCATCTTCCTCTTCCCCCTCCCCTCCCTTCCCGCCAGAGAAGCCTCTCCTCCACGCCCACTTAATGAGTCTCGGCCCTTCCTCATCCAACATGACTGCTCTTCCCCGACTCGCTGCCTCTCCCCCCTCGCTCTTCCCCTCTCCCTCATAAGCAATGGATGAAGCGTGCATTGCCATTTGCATTGCATACACTCTGAACTTCCTGACTTTCGAGGGCGTGTCGAGCGCGGCCAGACTGGCCTGCACGTCCTGAATCTGGTCCTGCAGGAAGGAGAGCGCCGCCCGACTCGCGTCCAGCTGGTCGCCGAGCGCGGCCCGCTCCGTATAGTCGGTCCGTCGCAGCCAGTCCCGCTCGAGTTGCGAAATCAGCCGCAGCAGACGCGTGCGTTCCGAGCAGGCCTTCTCGAGTTTCTCCTCGAGTCGCTGCGCACTGGCGCGTTGGCTGAGCGCGCGGCCCAGCTGTACATGTGTGCGCGGTTCAGTCAGTTTCGAGTAGGTGGGAAAATGAACTGACGAGGATCTGTAGAGAGGCCCACTTCACTCGTGCTTGAGCAGGGTTGAAGGACGGCTCTGCGGCGGGCGCGGCTGTCACTCGGCTGGACACAGCGGAACGAGTGGACGGCGAGGAAACATGGCGTGGGCTGGCCGTCTTCGCAACGACCGCATTCCTCGCCGCCGGCGCAGTGGCGGGCGCGGTTCGTCGAAGTCGAGCCATCTCGGCGACGGTGCGAGTGATGAACTGCTCGCGCTGACGGTCCTTGTCGGCGAGCCGTCGGATGGAGAGCTCCTTTTGACGGTTCTCTCGTTCCATGCCCGCCAGACGACGCGCCGTGCGCCGCTGCTCCTCCGCCAGTCGACGAGACTCCTCGGCCAGTCGACGTGACAGCTCCACCTTTTGCTTCTTCATCGCCGTCAAGTCGGCCTGGTAGCGAGCCAACTGCTCTCGCTCCGCCTTCTGTCGCGCCTACAACGATCGTGGTCCGAAGTGGCGCCAGACGCGCGCACGCCCGCATACCTGCATCCGCTTGTGTTCCTTTTCCACGACCTGAAGTTTCCGGAACTCGCCGCGCATGTCCGACAGTCGGCGTTCGTACTCGTCTCGGATTCTCTGCAGCAGACCAGCGATTAGTCTAGTCTGAGGAGAAAGAGAGATCGATAACCTTTGCACGATCGGCGTCCGCTTGAGAGGGATTCGACGCCGTTTGGGTGAGTTGAGAGAGAACACGATCGCGTTCAGTCTCGGTGTCCCGAATCCGGGACCAGAGTTCGCCCATCTTTTTCTCGTAGACTGCCCGCACCTCAGCAAGTCTGAAGTGGCATGTAACCGGACGCAATGGCTAAATGTACGGACTTTCGCTCGCTTCGTTCCAGCTCCTCGATCAGCTGCTCCTTGATGCCAATTTCGGTTTGCAGATCGACCAGGTCGTCGCGCAGTTTCTCACATTCTGAAGTAGTGATGCACGATTGTCAAGGCTTCACGCGAACGAACGTTGGGTCGACTGTTCCACTTCGACGGCAGCTTCGTCCATCTCGTCCGCATCCTCCTCGTCTGCCACCGAAGGAAGGTCGTCAACTCCAGCATCGTCCGCCAGCTCCTCATTCGCACTATTGATGGAAATTGTGTCGGATTGTGGCTGCTGCTGTTTCTGCGTCATCTTCTCCTTGAGCTGTTGAACGTTGGCCCGCGCTTCGCTGATGAGTTTGGCTGCACTTTGAGTGGCTGGAACACGATCTCCGCCACCGCCTGCACGCAGTCGAGCAATATCTTTCAGCAACTGCTGATTCGTCGCTTGTGCTTCGAACAGCTGCGCTCGAGTGTTCTCCAGCTCTTGGACATAGGTACGCAGGGCGGTCGTAGCAGGATGTTCCGCTTCGGTGTCACTTGCGTCATCACCGTCCGCAGGTGGTTTTGTTCCGCCGCCGCCGCCCTGAGCATCGGCGATTATTTTTTCCGACGCCAATTGTGCGTTTCGAGCACGCAACATTTCGCTGGCCTCGTGTAACATCTTGACTCGGAATCTCAGCTGATTCAGTTCGGCCTGAAATAGATGGTTTGCAAGGGAGTCGCCATGCATGAAACCGACCGTTAGCATAGTGTTCTCGTGGAACATGTCGTTCACCACTTCGTCGCCAGCCGCATCCACCGTACGTCGACCCTGTCGGAACTCGAGCAGCTCCGTCTCCAACTGGGCAATCTTCCTCCTCAGTTCGCTGATCAGCCGCGACGACTTGTCTTGGTTTGCCACCACCTACGGAGCGTAATACTCACGTCCGAAAGCAAACCATCAGAGTCACCAACCTTGTTCTTGATGTTTTTCGCCCGGTTCGCATACCTGAAATTTGAATTGCCAATGCCGGAGATGTAACAAACTTGAGGGTATTCAGGGTCTCCACAAAGTCGGAATCCGACGGAGAGATGCAGGCCACCATGAGGGTGCTCGAATTTCCACCCAATGAATCCTGCAGAAGACGCGTCAGCTTGGAGTCACGATAGGGAACGTGCGAAACGCGTCCCGACGCGCCGCCGAGCGCGGAAATCACATTTCCGAGGGCCAGCTGGAGAAGGAGAGTGAAAACTTGTCGCTTTTCGAACGAGACTCACGAGCCCCTGGTTGATGGAGATTCCTTCCTTTGCTCGCTCGCCAGTGGCACCCGTTCGTTTCAATCGTTCCGATCCGGCCAAGTCGACGAAATGGAATTTCGCGGACAACAGTTCCATGCCATCGCCGTCCACAACTTCGTTTGTCTAGACAAGGCAGATGAGTGAAATCCGGAGATTTCACCTCTTTAGCTAGTCGTTGCTGCTTGACGAAGAGCGAAAAGATGGCGTGCGATCTTGACGACTCCTCGTTCATGTTGGTAGCGCCGACTGTTCGGTTGAGGGCGCCGTTTTTCAGACATTCCATTGTCTAACAACTCTCAGCACGTGAACTACAAATCACGAGTTGACTACCTGCTGTGCATTCGCCACCGCACGCCGCGTGGCGCCGTGCAGATAGATCTCCCCGTTGGTGTCTTCGTGAATTCGAACCGAACCCGGTTCGGTGGTTCCAGCTTCGGCAAGCAAATCCTTCACTTCCTCGTTGTAGAGCTAAAGATGTGATAGTGATGCGCGCAAGTTGTCATGAAAACGGACCTCGATGAACTGGACGGAGATGTCGAAGGAGGGAGGGAGTCGGCCTGTTTCGTCCGCCTTTCGTCTA
>JACMII010000220.1:7178-24688 GCA_014805405.1 Bunonema sp. RGD898 | reverse complement strand
ACGCCGACCATGTAGATCGGGAGATTCGGATCGGGGGTAATGACGGTGCGAGCCGAGAAGTCCACACGTTTGCCTGTTCACTCAATGACTCGTAGCAGATCGAATGGCATACCCATGAGATTGCCTCGAATCCGTCCCTCCTTTCCCTTCAATCTCTGTTTGATCGATTTCAGAGGACGACCGCCCTTTTGAGTGGCCTAGAAGACTTGGCATTGTAGGCTACGAGAAACGTGACGAGACCGTTGGCAGCCCGGGGATGGCGTTATCGACGAGAGTGGCGACGTGGTACTGCAGCAGCTTGACGTCGTCGGCAATGACGTGAGCAGCGGCGCCGTTGGCCTCGTTCTTCCTCAGCTGCTGATTGGTCTTGACGATGTCGGAGAGCTTGTGCGTCAAGTCGTCCTGATTGCGCGCCGACCCGAATGTGACGACGGCCGGACGAACGGCCAACGGAGGCACCGGCAGCACGGTGCAGATCATCCAGTCGGGTCGTGCGAAGCGAGGATCCATGCCCAGAACCAGGCAGTCTTCGTCGCTGACGCTTTTGAAGATCTCGAGCGCTCGCTCGGCGGTCAGCACGATTTTACGCTCCTGTTCAGTCAGCGTCATCGGAAAGAGAACACGTTTCGTCGTACCTGCGTGTCGTCGTTCGTTTCCTTCTTCCACTCGGCGAAGATGTCGATTCCGACGCGACGATACGACGGCTGGTACCGACCGCAGCCGCCGGGCTTGGTCTCCTGTGGAGCTCCCTCTTCGGGATCCACTTTCTCGACGGCCTCGTCGGCGCCCTCGCACACCGACTTCGCCTTCGCCATCTCGTAGATGACGGTTAGTCGACGACGCGGATTGCCCGCCGTCTTTCGGAGGGCGTCCTGTGGCATCGGCGTTTCAATTCAGTCGAATGATCTCACCTTCACTCGAACGGAATCCTTGTCCACCAACAACTTGCTGCAGTAGAAGCAGACGCATCGCAACAACTGAATGGGGATGTGTCGTGGTCCGCTTCCTCCGGCATACCTTCAAGCTTTTGGAGAGAAATCCGATGTGAAAGACGGGCTTCGCGAGGACGAGATGGCCAAAGTGTCCGGGACAATCGGAGAGCGTGCCGGCACAGCTCAGACATCGTCCACGCTTGTCGATGACGCCCTGCGAGGCATAATTTCGCTCCACAATTTTTTCCCTCTCAAAACGCCGCCGCACCTGTCGAGGATCCATCAGCCCGCCCAGCTTGGGTTTCCCACCCTCGTACACTTCGGCGTACTCGACCTCGCACACGGACATCCGCTTCTAGATTTCAGGAATTTTCTCGCAACAATAGAGAAGAACGTACGATCTCGTCCGGGCTGAGGATGCCGAACTGAACGCGCTTGACCTCCCGCAGCGGTGCGCGGAAGTCGATTCCGACCAGCGCCATGGCGATAGAACGTGCAACTTGTCCGCACACTCGCTTCCAACTACTCGGTCGTAATCAACAAGCTGCTGCAATCCCACTTGATGAACAACGACGATTGCACGCGCGCACGTACACGGCTTGTTCGAAAGAGTTCGCGCAGCGAGGAAGAGCTCCGCTGAATACGCCGGACAACCTGGTCAGACAATGTGACCGCCTGAAGGACCCGTTCCAGTCGAGTGTTTGTCGTCGTCGTCGTCGTCGTCGGGGTGCAGATCGCGAAGCCGCCACTACGACTTGGAGAGATGCTCGATACGCTAGCGGAGACCGATTGTCGCGAGAAGTACGAGTATGGCTCGGCTGCGGCGTACGCGGAGGCCGTACGGAATTGGATGATTCAAACGCAGTGCTGGTAGTGCCGTAATTCCTGGTTCGCTTAGTTTCCATGTCTTTCAGGTACGACGCCCAACGAGCCGCCGCCCAACGTGTCTATCTAACCGCACAAAGCGCTGCATTCGTGAATGTCGTTCAGCCAATCGCCGCCGTGGCCGCCGCCCATGTCCAGCGTTTGTGGAGTGCGCCCGCTTCCGTTGCAGCTCTATTTGCAGGTCTGAGGGCGATGCAAGAGCAGGGCAGAATACCAGTACTGGGCGGAGCGCCACAAATCACCGCCAACTACAGGATCCCATCTCTGTTTCGTCGTTTTGCTGCGGAGGTTTCCAAGGCCCGCACTTGTGCACTTCAAGTTTTCTGTGCAGGCGATCGACATGTTCCTGTCGTCCGTCGCCAAGATTGCAGTGATGTTCATTCTCATCGAGATGGATCTCATGTAGGCGTCCAGCTTCGGATGATCCGCCGTACGGAGTTGATTTCAGCGATCTCGATCAGTACGAGAAGGTGCTCTCCGACGAGGCGGACTTTGGCGATATATTGGACTTTACACAAGACTTCATCCCGATAGAACTGGCCGCCAAGATTGTTTTGGCCCTAGTCGAGGTGCGTTTCGCACGTGATTCGTTAAGCGAGAAACCACATCAGGCGTATTGCATCTCGTTCGGTGGACTTGGAGCGCCGCCTGGCGCAACGCCCGGGAAGAGCATGATGGGCATCCTGGTGATTCCCTGTCGAGAGATTGTACAATTGCCGGACGGAGTCGTCCGAGTCACCGGAGAGCTATTCGTGCCTCCCAACAGGCAGGCGACGATCATCATCATCATTCGAAACGAGTTGCCCCTCCCGTTTAGGTCCTGCCTCCGGTCTCTGCTGAAGAACCTGCTCGTCAGCTTTCTCTTCCCGATCAATCTCTTCGCATACGGCTTTCCTTTCTCGCGATCCATCTACGATGTTGCGTCGTCGACCGTCGTGGTAGCTCTACCGTGATACACTGACACCAAATGATGTGCATTCATTCCACTCGCCAAATAAATCTATCGCGCCAGTGAGTCCCAATGACGCTCGGCAGCGCCGTCGTGTCGGCCAGATTTACCGGACGGCTTGCATGTGCGCAGAGTACCACCATTTCACACTAGATGCCGCAAGACGATGACGACATGCCGAGTACCAGCAGTCAAGGCGGCAAGCCTGCGAACGCTGCGTGGGTACGACGATACGTTATGGGCTTGAATAACTCGAAGCGATACTTCAGTGGAACCCGGACCCAGTGCTGTCGACGACGGCAATTTCGGTAGCGGCAAACTTTGCCCTCTCGCACATGGCCGTCTATGGAATCTTCGGATCGTGGCGACTTGCATTGTTCGTTTTTTCGACCTATACATTTTGAGAGTTTACGGTTCAGTGGCGCTGCGATGGTGACGATTCCGTGCTCGGTGCTGGAGTGTATTACGCACGCAGCGCGCGACTACGAAAAGTGGAAGGAGATAAGCGCCTATCGAGAGAAGGGTCTCGAGGATAAGTGAGTTTCTTGTGGATTGTATTTGTTGTGCATGATTGCGATCACAGGTTCCTACCGTACAAGTGTCGATACGACTGGGACACGTGGGAGGCCAGGAAGAAGATGAGGGGCGAAGTGAAGAACGAATAGTTACCGCGCGCGCGCGCACGACCACGCCGCCTACTGATTCGTGATTCTGGTTAGAGAAGGGTGTTAGACCTGCATGACTGCGACTCTTTCTGCGAGCCTAAACGTTGTCGATCCACGGGAATGAAGTGGGACACGGCGAGCAGGTGATCAGCTGATGCTTGTGCTGCGTCAGGGCGTTCGTCTCGTAGTGGCACCGATTGGGCTGAGCGCAGGTCTTGTTCGTGACGATCGGCGACGTGCACGCCACTCCGGACCACTGAGCAGGAGGAGAGTCAGCCCGGTCAACGTGAAGGAGCCACCTCATTCATATCGGCCGCCGTGCGGGGCTCCCTCATCCAGTCGATCACGGTCCTCACGTCGACCGCCCACACGTCGTTATATCGAAGCACGTCGTCGAGGAATCGCTCGACCGCGACGACGCCGTTCTCGGTGCCGTTGATGTGCAGGAAGTCGTGGCTGAGCGAGAGCAGGAAGGGCGCCCTGTTGGAGTGGTAGTGGCGACGGAAGTTGGCCATCAGCAGGTCGCCCTGCAGTCACACACATCGTGTTTCGCGCGACCTTGCGAAAAGCAAGACAATCTGTTCGGCGGTCGAGCCCAAGTCGACGGCCGCTCGCAGGATGGAGGCCGAGACGGGTCGACCCTCGACGGTGCCGTGAATCTCGTTCAGCGGGATCGCCCAGACGGCCGGATACGACGCGTTCGGACAGCCGGCGTGCTCGCAGCTCCAGGCGACTAGAGAATCAGCGAACGATCTAGCGATACTGTTGGCAAGACGACGAACCAGAGTGGTCGAGTGTCTGCGGCCAGAAGGGCTCGCCATTTGCGGTCGCCCTCGCGACCATACTATTGTCCCAGGTGAAGCCGGTCCAGGACATCATCTCGAATTGCGAGTTGCCGCCCAGATCGAGCTGCGGCGCTCGTAGACCGCGCACGTCGGCCGGATCGACTCCTGATTGATTGAGGTGTGATGAATGTCAATGTGTGGTGGCGGTGCCCGTTGTACCGGCCAATTTCGCCATGATTCGTCGCACGCCGTCCATCTCGTTGTACCAGCGCATCGCGGACTTGCCCGTAAGCGAGGCGTGTCTAATGTGCTCGTTCAATATTGTTGCTAATGGTGCAGTCAGTTTCGCACGTGATCGAGTTGGCCGCCAGCTCGTGGCCCTGCTCGGCCAGCCATTGCACTCCGTCGTAGTTGGTCCATTCGTGCGAGACGAACACCGTCGACTGAACGTGGCGTTGTTTTCCGTGACGGCGGGGTGGGGAGCGGTGATCCCTACCTTGATAGGGCATCCGTTCGGATTGGCCCACCTCATCTGCGCCCGGTCCAACAGTCGTCGGTAGTCGTTCAGCGTCCGCTCGTTGACGGCATCGTCGAACGTGAGCACGACGAACTGCGGCGTCTGCGCGATCGCCAGTCGTCCGGGCGGCGCGCGTCCGGACGACGTGCAGAAGCAGTGCGGCAGCCGGCACGCGTGCATGTCGCACGGCGACGACATCGCTCGGATCTGCGACGACGAGGGCGTGTCGGCGGGGGACGGGTGCGACGAGAAGCGCGCGACCGCCGCCCCGTCCACTGCAACGACGCACATGTGTGCGTCCCGGTGCGTTCGTCTTTGCCCCCTCGCCATACACACCTCTAGGGGCGCAGTAGCCGTCGTCCATCAGTCGATGACTGGACGGACACGAGCAGACGCCCTCGTAGCATGTCGAGCCGCCCTCGCAGAGCTCGCCATGAACACAGGACAGTCCGACGGCCCGCCACACCGTGGACCCTGTACACGTACGCCGCTCGAGATTCGAATCGCGATTGAGGTTGCCTTTTCGTCGACACACGCCCTCCACGATGTCGTGCTGCGGTGCGCATCGACAGACCGACGAGTCGGTGTCACACTGGGAGCCGCCCAGGCACTTCTCGCCGCCTCCACACCACTCGCTCGGATTCGCAACCGACAGGTCTGCGACTGGGCTGTGTCAGAGAGAGGGGGCCAGAGCACACGCGCGCGCGACTCACCGAGTTCGCATCGCCCGTTCACCATCTTCAGCTTGGTGGCGCAGACGCAACGTCCGTAGCGACACTGCGCCTTCGTCGGACACTGTGAATCCGTGAAGCAGTCCGGCTGCTGCTTCTTGAACGAGTGCAGTCGACCGCCGCTCAACGACGCTTCGTCGTTGTCGCCGTCACCGTCGCCCGATCGAGTCATCGAAGACGGTGGAACGAGGGTTGGCTGCAAGCTGTCTCGATGGAACCTTGCCCCCGGAAAGCGGCGGCGCGCGGATGCGAACCATGACGGCGGCGGCGGCGGCGGCGGCCAGATCGGGCTGGCACTCGCCCGAGACGGAGAGGCGAAAGCCCGTGGGACAGCGACAGACCTGCTCGATGCACTGTCCACCTGAAGCACCCTCTCTCTCTCCCAGTCAGAGTGAGTCCGTCGTCCAGACCGAAGCCGCATCGATCGGCGTACGGCGAACAGGGCTCTCCCCAGTGAAGGGCGCCCACCGATCCGCCGATACCCGTGGGCCTCGTCTTCTGGTTCTGCTCTGAATACATGTCATGTTTGGCCCTCATGCATCATCAGCCTCCTCAGCGGCACACGCTCCGTTCTCGCTCATTTCATCTGATCGTTTCGTCATCGTGCACGCATTGTCTCGGTGTCTCGGTGGTGCTCGGGTGGGGGCGGGGGGCGACGGAAAGACACTCTGGGAAGAGATGGATCGAGTTGCTCTAGCACACTGTTAGCCACCACTGCAGCAGCAATAAATATCGCGCGCGTGCGCGCGCGTCGTTGTCGTCGTTGTCGTCGTCGTCTTCGGCTGCCGATGTTCGTTCGTGATCGTGTAGCGCTCCTCTCGCTCTCTACTTACTGGCAACTGTGTATATGTATCTGTGTTTGTATTGAATTGTGCAGTGGTAGTGAGTGACGTATGCTTATTAGATGAGATGAAGAGACGTGTGTCGTGTCAGTGCCCGTATCGCGATGGTGGTAGCGTGTATGCGGTGTGATGATGTTGGTGGTGATGGTGGTGATTTGGCGGGGATCTCGCGCGCTCGCTCGCTCTCACCAGGACTTGCAGCAGTTGTACTCGTCGGCCGCGTAGCCCGTCACCTGAATGCGATTGATTAGTATGCGAGTCGCCCTCTGCAATCTCCTCCTCCTCCTCCTACATAGCAGTAGGAGCGCGGCGGACAGTTCGGCTCGAGTCCGTTGCAGATGATGATTCGGCCGCTGGACTCGTCGCGCGTCGGCTCGTTGCCCGGCGGACAAGTGCCCGATCCGGAGCCGGTCTTGCGCCCCGCTCCCGAGCCACCGCTGCCACTACCGCCGCTACCACCGCCGCTCTTCGGCTTCGGTCGTCGAATGGGCGGACCCACGATGCGAGGCGGCTTGTTGGCGGTCGGCCGAGCGAGCTCCGTCTCGGCGGTCTGCACCGTGTGTCGGGAGAAGGACACCGATGCGGAGTCCGAGGGGGTGGACACCGACGACTCTGCAACACGGCAATGTCTGCATGTTAGCGGGGGAAACGAAGACCGGCTAGTCTGTGTGTGTATGTGCGTGTTTGCACGACTCGCGAGCAACGTGCGCTTAGCTCACCACAAGGAGCGAAACGCCTACCATGCGGTACAAGCGACAGACACTGGTCGTCCTTCTCGATATAGCCCGGGCGGCAGCGACATCGGCCGACAATGCAGACTCGAAGACGACCGCACTCCGTGTCCGAGGTGCAGGCGCGGCGGGCTGAACGATTGCCGGGATAGGGGGCGTTGTCGTTAGGCAAAGGGAAAGCCGCACGCGTGGTGACGGGCGTCGTCTTGATCGGCGGCATCGCGGTGGCGAGCTTCGAGTAGGCGGTCGTCCGTCTCGTCGCGTAGATCGAGGCCTCCGTCGCCGTCGCAAGCGCCGGGATGCATCGACCGGACCGGATTTCGTGGTCGGGCGGACAGACGCAGACGCCCGTCTCGGCGTCGCAGCTGAACGGGTCGAGCGTGCACAAGTGTGTGTGTGTGTGTGGCGTCTCTTACAACGATCCGCCGTCGCATCTCCTGCCCGGCCCGCAGTGCTCGGCCGGTCCCACGAGCTGGTCCGCCTCCGCCGGCGCCACACAGTTGTTCATCCGATTCATGGGCCGTTCCGGAGGGCAGACGCACATCTGCGCACTCGTTCGCTCTCCTCGCATCCCGGCTCGGCGCAAACCTTTTCGACGCCGCAAACCGATCCGCCCGTGCAGACCTCCCCGTTCTGGCAACGCTCTCCAACGCGCGCGTAGTTGACCGTCCGCGACGCTGAACGACACGACCCGTTTGAGGAACGCTGGGGAGAGTGCAAAGTGGTGGGAAGGTGGGCAGGGGAAAAGGGAGGGGGGGGGAGGAGAAAAATGATGCACCACACAAACGAGGAAGGAAAGTCAAGTGAGGTGTGGGGGAGAGGGGAAGGGGAGCGAGATAGAGAAAGATGCCTTGAGTGAGTCGCGATCCCAAGTGTCGTCCTCGCTGCGGCGCCGCCCTCACGGAGCCTCCATGCGGGGGCACGCACTTGTCGTGGAGCAGCACCCAGTCGAGGGGACATCGACAGGCCCGGTTCTTGCACACCGTGTTGCCGCGGCAGATCAGCCCGACGGCGAGACACTGCTCCGGGTCGGCCTCCGGGTCGAGGACGTCTTCGACGGGCGGCGCAGGCTCCACGATCACGTTGTTATTATTCATCCAGTCATGGGGCAGCGGCGGCGGCGACGGCGACGGCGGCGGTGGCGGTGGTGGCAGTCGCGGTGTGGTTTGTATGAAAACCTCCGGCGAGGTGGGTCGCGTCTCGACCGACAGCAGCGACGCGGAACTCCACTGATGGTGCGAGACGGGCGGCAGGGGCGGCTCGGTGACCAGCGACTGGAGGGGCGGCAGTTGAGGCGATGACCGGGTTGGGACTGGTGGTTGAGGTGCAGTGTTAGGGAAGAGGTAGAAGGAGGAGGAAGAGGAGAAGGAGGAGGTGGTGGATGATGCTGATGGTGGTGGTAGTGATGGCGAGCTGGTTCGGTAGGTGGCAGACTGCAGGTGGTAGGGTGGAGACACCAGCATCGTCGGTGCATTGCCGCCGTTGCTCCCACCACTTGTCGCACCTTGCTGCTGCTGCTGCGACGACGCGGACGACGAGGTCGAGAGGCAGCGCGATCCGACCGGCTGCAAACCGGCCGGGCAGAGGCACAGTCTGCACTTTCACCATCATCATCATCATCGTATGCGCATCGAATCACGTACCCATCCACACAGCTCGAGCCTCCGACGCACTCGTCGAGCGGACCTGCGGATGACGAGTCGATTTGCCATGAACGAGGAGAGAGAGAAAGGGGGCTACTTACCGCAGTGCGCTCCCGGCGCCGCCAGTCTCGGAGCCAGCGGCTGAGCAAGACTGCCCGACGACGGAGGCGGAGCCGGACGAGCGGTGAACGAAGACGAGGAGGCGGTAATCGTGGTGGGGGGTCGTCGACAGGCGCCTCCCTCAACCAGCATGTCCGCATCCGGGCAGACGCACCATCCGTCGCGACAGACCTAGACGCGTGTGCATGTGGGGTGGAAAGAGGACGACGAATGAATGAACGAGTACCGATCCGCCGGTGCAAATCTGCACGCTCGAGCAACTGCCGCCCGGAGGAGAAGAGTACATGCGCTGAGTCGTCGACGTGTCTGCACGGTTTTCTTACTATACATTTAAATGATGATGATGACGAAGATGAAGAATGTAACGTCAAAGCACCACACTTCAACAGGCAAGCAAGCGAGTAAGTAAGCAAGCAAGCATGCACGGCACCCACCAGACGGCTTCCGTTTCCTGCGGTTGGCATTCTTGGGTCTCACCGTCTTCTCGCATGTCAGTCGCTGGTCCGTAGCCCTGAAGGCTCGCATGCACTCGCACAAGCCGCGCATGCATCGAGACCAGCGTGGACAGTCCAGTCGGGACGTGCAGCCGAGGATGGTCTGTCTCTCGTCGTGGTTGTCGTCGTTGCCGTTGTCCACTTTCTCCTTCCCCTTCTGTTGTCGCCGCTGCCTCTTCTTTTCCGTGGCATGCGGCGACTCGTAGTGCGTCCGAACCAGATGGTCGGGCACGCAGCTCGACCGGTAGAGTTGAAGCGGCGTCTCGCAGACACATCTCGACTGGACGCAAGTCGAGCGATCGACGCAGATGTCCCGACTCTCGGTGCACATCTCGCCCGGCAGTGCCCATCGTCTGACCGCTTCCAACGACGACATTGCGTTCGACAGTAGAGCCGTGCAGACGCCGTGCTGTGCGCGATAGCCATTCGCACAGACGCACAGCCCGGTGACGCATCTCGCCCCGTCCATGCAGATCTCTCCCCGCGAGCAGCTGTCGCCCGGTCGGGCGGTGCGAACGCAGACGCCCAGGAGGGGCACGCTTCCGTCGACACAGTTGCACGTGCCCCGTTCGCATCGCCCGCCGCCCGCGCAGATCTCGCGAGCAGAGCAGGCGTCGCCCAGTCCGACGAGATGCGACTGGGTGGAGACGTCCACGCAGCCGTCGTCCACCAGCACCGTGGACTGGGGACAGACGCAGAGACGACCAAGCCCCCCGGGCACCAGCGAGCACTCCGATCCCGAGGTGCAGATCTCGGCGTGCTCGCAGTTCTCCAGTGGTTGGGCGAACTCGCGTAGCTCGTCGACCTGCTTCCGGCCCTCCTCGTCCCCTTCCCTTTCCGGTCGTCGCTGTAGTCGCTGCTGCTGTCCGAACGTCGGCGCCATGACGCAGTAGCCATTCCGAACGATCATGCCGAATGCGCAGCGACAGAAGTTGGCTCGACACATCGAGTCGCCCGTGCAGAAGCTCTTCTCGTCGCACACCTCGCCCGGAAGTGCGCGTTGAGGAAGCACGTTCCGCTCTCCGTTCAGACCCAGAAACGCCTTGAGAACGGCGTTCGGAACGACGTTCTGCTGCTGCTGCTGCGGAATCACGAAGTGCATCGGTTCCAAAAGGGCGGACGCAATCGGAGTGGCGACGGTCGTTGTCGGCTCGGCATCTCGGGTCTGGATGACAGACATGATGTGCTGTCCCAGCCAGGTGCCATAGTTGGAGGCCGACACTTTGAAGGCGGACGGGTGTACGACAGAGTTCGACGACTGCATCGTCATCGCCCCGTTCGTCCCTTGCATGGGGACAATGATGCGAGGTCGAATCGGCGGAGGCGGAGTGGTCGGTAGATTGGCGATGCCGAACTCCCCGATGTGATTCTGCTCGATCCACTCGGCTATCTCGTCGTCCGACTCGGTCTCCAGACTCCAGGAGTTGAGCGCTCGAGCCGGCGGAAGACAGAAGTTGTTGACGAGCGAGTAGCCCACTCGGCACAGACAATAACCTGAATCGACGGTGGATTGTGACTCGTCGAAGAAAGCGAGTACGTTCGTTCTCAGTGAAAATGCGGCTCGAGAACACCCCGCTGAGAGCAAGTGTATCGTTCGCTTCGTCGACCGATAAATCTCAGCCCCTCCCTGACAGTCACCATCGGCGACGTTCGCAGTGAAACGCTCAACCGAGCATCAACGATAGGAAAACCCCGAGACGGACATGACATTCGTTTGCTGACGCCCCAATAAACGGAGAGTCGCCGTACCGTTGTCGCAGTACGACCAGGGATGGCAGTGTCGAGAGAGTGCGCACGCGGCGCCCGTCTCTCTGGTTGCGGGCTGACAGCGTCCGCCGGCCGTCTCCCAGCCCTCCGCGCACTCGCACACGCCAGACTGCAGCGAACAGAACGAGCCCTCGGCGCAGAGCTCCCGTCGGTTGCACGACGCGCCGGGTCGCGCCAGACGAATCGGGCGACAGCGAACGGTCGCGACGCCGCCCTCGGATCGCCATCCCGTCGGGCAGCGGCACTCGCCCTGCTCGCATCGGGACAGGGCCGACGAGGAGCAGTCGGTCTGAGAGGTGCAGCCCCGCGACGAGAACTCGACCGGACGACAGCTCGACCCGTCCGGGCCGGGCTGCGAGCCGGACGGACAGCGACAGACGCCCTGCACGCAAGACGACCCGAACGGACAGTCGGACGAGCGCGTGCACGAGGCGGACGGCGTCGACTTGGCCAGACGGTCCTTCCTCGCCGACTCGAGCATGACGGACTGGAGTTGGTTGGCGGCCGACTCGCCCAATCGAGCGAATCGCTCCATCTGCTCGACGCTCTTCTCGAAGACTCGATCCTCCATGGTGGACGGCACGCAGGTTCCTCCGCCGTCCACGATCGCCCACACCGACCCGCTCGGGCACGGAGGGGACGCCGGCAGCGGCGGAACCGAGCCGGCGATCGTCATGGATCGGGAGGAGAACGACGGCGTCTGCTGTCTGAGCAGCAGATCCCGCATTGTCGACTCGTCAAGCAGGTTTATGGACATCTGCTGCGCTGCCAGAATGTGGCCAACGCGCGAGTTGGACGATCGGACAGAGGGAGTAGCAGTAGCGGCAGCGGCAGCCCCGTACTCCCCGTCTTCAGCCACGATCCTGGCGTGGGGAGCGGACGACGTCGAGTTAGGCATCTTCTTGACGATCACGTAGGTGGCCGACTTCAGAGGCACACACTTCCCGTTCACGTCGACCATGTGTCCGGGCGGGCAGCTGCACAACAGCGGGTCCGCGATTCGTTTCGTCGCCGACCATCGACATGCTGCACTGGGAGAGTGCTCCGACTTCTCGTCGCCGTCGTCGTCTGGGTCCTCGTCTTCGTCCGATTTCTGGTCGCACACGCCCCTGTCACAGAACAGTCCCACTGCGCACTCGGCGTCGAAGAGACACTGCGCTCCCATCGAGGACCGACATCGGTCCATCTCCCAGATCGCCGTCTCCCTGGCACAGACGCACTTCCCGTCCCGCGAACAGACCGCCCCTCCGCGACAAATGTCCGTCTCCGTGCAGGCCGCTCCGTACGGCTTGACCGCGTCCGACTCGCGACAGCCGCCCACCTAAGCGGCGAACTTACGGTTTGAGCAGAGAGCATGCGGCGTGATACGCACCTGAAGCTCTTGGCCCGGCTCGCAGAGACAGCGCCCCCCGAGACAGACCGTGCCGGCCATGCATCGGTCCCGGAACGGTCGACAGATCTGGTGCGGCACTCGCCATTCGCCGGCGTCCGTCTCCCGCTTCCGTCTCTCGACCAGATCCCCGTTCGAGCAGACGCCGTTGAGTCGGAACTGTCCCTCGGGGCATTGACAGAGCCCGTTCCGACAGATCGTGCCCTTGGCGCAGCTCGACTGGTCGCGACACCGATAGACGGCCAGCTTGGTGAGCGCCTCCGCGGCCGGCTTGCTGAGCTTCTCCTCGGACGGCAGGACGCAGCGCTGTTTGTTAAGGACCAACGGCGGCGGACAGACGCATCGTCCGAGGAGACAGATCGACGCGGACGTGCACTCGCTGAGACTGGAGCAGGCGTCGCCCGGCGAGGCGAGGTCTGAAGAAGGCACGGCAAGCGGCATGCACACAATAGTAGTAGCAGTAGTATATTATCATCGACAAACACCACTGCACACGCCAAGCGTAGGTTATTGGTCTATGTAGAGACCGAGAGAAGAAGAGGAAGAAGAAGAAAAGACCCACCGGCCAGGCAGGTCTGCTCGCTGGCATGGTAGTTCTCGGGGCAGACGCAGAGCCGGGACTGGCACTTGGCGCCGGGATAGGCGGCCGCACACTGCGCGTCGAACTCGCAGCCCGCGCCGCCAGGATAGATAACTGAGAGGTCGCGCGATTCTTCTTCTTCTTCTTTCTCCTCCAGTCCGCCTACCCTTCTGGCAGTGTCCGTTGAGTGCGACGTGCGTCGACAGACAGTGACACGTCGCGGGTTGCGTATTTCCATTGCAGTACGCGCCCACTTGGCAGTCCGTGTTCAGCTGACAGACCGAGCCGGGTCCCGCCTGTAATGCGGTGAACGATGCACTCCGTTCGGTCGATCAACCGCGACTCGATCGATACCTGTTTTCCGCCGAGTTGCTTGATGTTCGGCTTCTGGATGAACGGCGGCGGCGGCGGTGGTGGCGGCGGCGGCGGTGGCGGCGGAGCGGTGTAGGCCGCCGAGGACGGAGATGGCCCACCGGTGTAGGAGGGAATGAAACCCGGCTGCTGCGGCTGTTGCGGCAGCTGTTGATTTCCCGATCCGATCATTCGCTGCTGCTGCTGCTGCTGCTGCTGGCCGGGGACGGACGGCAACGACTTGTACGTCTCTCTGCTCGTCTCGTACACGTTGCTGTTGCTGTTGCCACCGCCGAATCCGCTTCCCAGCTGATTGGTGGACTTGTAGTCGGGCAGCGACGGCGCCACTGCAACGTGCTCGTCCCGTCTGCTCGCGCACACGCCACACGGTCTAGGGGGCGTTCGGTTACCGGGCAGAGCAGGCAGTTCGGGTTGAGGCGGCGGGTTCGTTTGGATCGAGGGTGTTGGCAAAGGAGAAGCGGGTTGTTGGGGAGGAGACGGCAGAACGTATGCGCCACCACTACCACTACCACCTCCTCCTCCTCCAGCCGGGTGCGCCGGCTCGACGCAGGCGTCGTTGACGAGGTCCGTGTGCGGCGGACAGACGCAGACCGGGATCACGGGATCGCAGATCGAGCCATGACCGCAGATCTCGCCGTCCTCGCAGGGCATTCCCACTCCTGAGCGGGGGGTGACACGGTCAATTGCGGTTAGACGGGATGAATGAGGTCAACTTACCGACGTAGACCGGCTGAGGTGGCTGTGTAGGCTGCGGCTGCGGTGGCGGTGGCGGCGGCGGCGGTGGCGGAGGCGGCGGTGGCGCCGGTGCCGGTAGAGGAACGAGCGGTTGAGGTCGCGGCGATGGCAAGTCGGCGAGAATGCATCTCTGGCCGTCCGACGCAGCGACGAGCGGCGCCACACACCGACACCGGTGCTCAATGCACTCGGCGTCGCCATCGCACTCCAGCGTGGTGGCGCCGTTCTCGTGGACGCCGCACGGGGCGCCGAGACCGACTGAAAAAGGTGGGTTCGTCATTGGGAGGTGGGCCCGTCTCTTAGTCTGGCGACGACGGCGGTGGTGGTGGTGAAAGCTGCGGAGACGCCGAGTGAGAACAGAGGAGATGTGAGAGGGAGAAGGCGTCACGATCGAAGGGGAGAGAGAGAGCAGCGAGCAGAAGCATGCCTTTGACAGTCTCGAAGGTGCGCTGCGTCGGAACGATCCCGTTGTTGTTGTCGTTGTTGTTGTTGTTCTCTGTGGACGCAACGATGGGCGTGGCCGTCGGAAGAGGCAGCGGCTGCGGAAGAGACGGCATGGCGACGACGCAACGCCCGTTCACGGCCTCCAGCTCACCGGGACAGAGACAGAGCGACAGGGGTTGAACACACTCCGACCCGCCCTGACAGAGCGGCCCGTCCAAACGACACGGCTCGCCCGGAAGTGGACCTGGAGGCGACAGAAAGCAATCATCACTCCCATGTGGATAGATATGCATGTGGCGACAGTGGTACGCACATCTCACTCTCGCTTGCTCGCGCGCTTGCCTCTCGTTCCCGTGCGCCTGCTCGTTCTGTCCCTTTGTGGACAGCGTCGCTCTTGAGGTGCGACTCGACTCGCGCATCCAGAAGAGGAATCTCACTCACTCTCTCTCTCTCACTCTTGACAATGGACACCACTCGACTGGCCGCGCTTGCGCGCCTTCTCCACTCGACAAGAAGAAGAAGAAGAAGACAGCACAAACAGAGAGCGCGGGAGAGAGAGCGAGAGAGAGGAGAAAGAGCGCATAACAGCTGCTGCTTGTGACCATCTTCTTCCCTTCGTTCCACTTACCCATCAGCCTGGCGCTGCTCCCGCTGTTCCCGTTGGGGAAGATGTAGGCGGACGACGCCTCGGCGACGATCGGTCGCGGCAACAGTCCCGGCAGCATGTTGCCGCCGCCGCCGAACTGCTGATGCGCTGGCGGCGGTGGCAGCATTGGCGATCTGGTTGGCAGGGGAAGTAGGCCCGGCATGCCGCCGTCGCCTGCCTGGCTCGGATGCGGGTGTAGAGTGGGCGCAGCCGAGAACTGGCAAGTGGTGATGATGAATTGCGCACTTAGAAGAGACTAGTCATCGTACTCCGTGGAAGTTGAACGAAAACGAGCGCGGGCTGCTCTGCGGCGACTGCGACAGCGATGGCTGCGAGGTGGCACCACCGGCTCGGACGTTGTTATTGTTGTTGCTGTTGATGAGTGGCGCCGGCGTCGGGGCGCAGGAGAGCGTGTCGAGTTGAGCGTACGTGCCGTAGGGACAGAGACACTTCATGCTCTCCACGTCACAGACCGTGCCACCGATGCAGCGCTCGCCCCTCGCGCAGCTGTTGTTCAGGATCGCTGAAATGCATGCTCTCTCTCTTCCCTTCTTGCACGTGTTGCGATTTCCGACTGCACGAGCTCTTCTCGATTTCCATGCTAGAGAGGGAGAGCGGATTGCGTGTCCCTCGCTCGTCCCTTTGCGGTGCGCGCATGAGGACCGGCTCGCCCTATTTTCTAAGAGAAGCGGGAGAGGGGCGGCTAACAAAGGACACCCAGACGAGGGTCGACATGATTCGGCGCGGCGCTGCTGTGGTCACTGAGAAGTCGCGCGAGCTGCTGCTGCTGCTGCATGGGGGAAAAGACAAACAAGCCGTCACCTTGCTCCCCCCAAGAAAGAGCAGTGGCGTCCCCTTGAGCGGCTCATCTCATGCGATGGGGCAACATTGCAAATCTCGGAACAGACCGATGTTGAAGCGGTTGGCGGGCAGTCGTGAGCGACGAGTCATCATCCCGTCGCTAGCGCCGCCGTGCCGACACTGCTGACCGGGCGCGTCGAAGAGCATGGCGTTCGGACAGACGCGCCGCTCCCAGAACCCGATCGCACTGAGAGTGGCGTTGGACGGCGATTGCAACGGAGGCGAGGAAGGACGAATGAATGATACCCGACGCCGATGCCCTGGCACCGAAGGAAGGCGTCCTCGTGTCCTGCGGGGTCGGCCGCCAGCCAGGTGTCGCGCTCCGCATTGCAGGGCTGGTTCTGGCCGATGATGAGCGATCCGCCCTCGGCTGACGTTCAACGACATTACACGACTCGTCATAACATTAAGAGAATGGGGGGAACAGTGCGTGACGCGTGTGTCTGCGCGTGTCTGTTTGTGCCCGGCATTAGTCGTTTGCGTGCGCGTGCCGGATTAGGAAGAAGAAGACAGACACGCGGCCGACTGACCGCTCGACTGACTGACTGACTGACTAACTGACCGGTCGACAGCAACGACGACGAAGGAGCGACGGTGGCGGTCAGCAGCACCAGCACTGCGATCACGGCCGACGACGACGTGGGCTGCTTCATGTTGCGCGCGTTGCTGCCGTCTCCACCGCCGCAGTTGACCATGCGGCGGACGCGAGGAGAGGACGAGAACTGAAACGGGACTGAGACGGGCAGACTGGAGAGGGGGATGGGAGATATGATGAGAGAGAGAGATGGCGGGGCATGATGATGGGGGAGGAGACTGGATGCCCGGACGATGCCGGGACCGGAACGGCACACACACACACATAGAGAGAGACACCCACATCTGCTGCACAAGCACCAGTCGGCCTTCCCACGAGTGATCTGCTCTGCGCAGAAATGGAAGGGGAAGACGGGATGGGGCGGAGAAGGAGGAGGAGGAGGAGGAGGAGAAGAGGGAAGGGAGAGGGGGCGTGCAGCCGAGCAGGGCGGGGCGTTTGAGGAGGGGGGAGGGGGCAGGAGGAGGAGGACTGACCAACACAGCAGCCGCAAGCCCCCAAACTGGGGAGGAGGAGGAAGACTACGACAAGAAGAAGAAGAGAGAGAAGGGGTGTGGCGACAGTCTCTCTCTCTCTCTCTCTTCTCCACCATTCGCTAGTCGGGGCAAGCAGACTCAGACTGACAGAATGAGGGGGAGTCAAGTTGCACCTCCCCCTCCTTTCATTCGGGGGGACTAAGGGGCGAAATAGACTTCGTGACCCAACTCCGACGGCCACTCGGTGTCCGATCGATCGACACACTGCAGCAGCAGCAGCAGCAGCAGCAGCAGCGGGGAAACGTCGCTTCGCTGTCCGCACACGCACGCATGCACGCACGTGCTTCCCTCTC
>JACMII010000219.1:0-30548 GCA_014805405.1 Bunonema sp. RGD898 | reverse complement strand
CACGCCGGCTGACTAACAGCACGCAAACAGACTGACTGATGAGAGTGCGGCATGGCTCTCATCTCCTATCTCCCTCCCCTTCACGATCAATCAATAGCGACGGGAGCGGGAGAGAAGAGGGGGAGAGGAGGCACGCATAATAATATATGAGAAGGGCGAAAGGGAAACGCGGGCAGGGAAACGAACTCTCTCTCTCTCTCGCAATCGCCTCTTCCATTACAACAAGACGATCGTGAGGAGAAGGAGGTAGGCAGATGGACGAGAGATGAGGGAGACGGATACGCACAAGTGGTTTGCTGCTGCTGCTGCTGCCGTTGACGCCGCCGGTGGTGGTGGTGGTGCCGTTGCAAGTGAGATCGCCATCTCTCACACCCGCAGAGAGAGAGGGACAGACAGACAGACAGAAGTCGTCTCTCATCTTTCCCGGCTCAGGGTCGCCGCCGGCTGCTGCACGCAACCCTCAATCTGGTCGATCGGCGCAGGCATTCAGCCGTGCTGTCTGACTCACAGACGGTACCCTCACGTCGCCCCCCCCCACTCTCCCTCCTCCGCAAGCAAGCAAGCAAGCGCACACTCATCTCTCTCTCCATGCGTCTCGAACGCGTGCGACGTACCAGATGAAGGGGGGTGGGCAATTCGGAGAGAAGGATGCGGAAAGAGGAGAAAGAGACTCGCACTCACCGCTCGCCACACGCTTCCCCTATCCGTCTCGCGCGCGTCCACGAGCACCCCCTTTCTCGCTCTCGTCAATACCAGTCCGGACAAGACGACATGAGAAAGAAGAGAATGAGCAGACAGACACGAACTGGATTGGAAGTAGTGCGAGGTGCGAAATCTGCCCCCCTTACACGCGCGCACACGGCTCGTTGTCCATGCACAGGTCTACAAGAGAGAAGGAGACGGGCGAGCGAGAGGGAGAGCAGACAGACGAGCAAACAGACGGAGCACATTGCGCGTCGCCGCCGCTGCTCCCGCTGCTTCTCCTCCTCCTCGGCGCAGTATGAATTACACCCATGCGAGGAGAAGGAGGGTGGGGGCGAAGGAGAAATGCATTCTCAGTTCTCCGTCCCGCCCGCCCGGCAAACATGGTGCGCGCGCGCCCCGCAAATCCCCAGAACCTCGACCGCCGCACCCTTGGGCTGTGGTGGGATTCCCGTAGAAGAGGGGTGCGAGGCACTCTGAAGTGGATCGACGGAAGAAAGAGAGGGGGGAACAACAAGAGGAAGAAGTCCCACTCAGAGAGGCGAACGCACAGACCAGGTCATATTGGCGGGGGTGGATGGAGGAGGAGGAGGAGGAGAGAGAGATGGAGGGCGGGAGGGCGCAGAAAAATATCCAGTGACGACAACTGCTTCTGCCGTCGCTTCTGCGGCTGCGGCTGTTGTGAGGGCAGAGTCGTCTCTCTCTCTCCCCTCTCGACAACAGCCGTCTCGTCTGGCAGGAGAAGAAGGAGGAGAAGGAGGGCCGGTTGCGTGAAAACGAGTGAGTGAGAGCGGGAAACGGGCCCAGGGCAAGAGGGGAGAGAGTGTGTGTGGCGTCTGTTAGTCGTGTGCGTGCGTGTGGCAGCCGCCACAACCGCCGTCACCGCCGCCCACGTCGACCTCGACGGCTTCCTCGCCACCACATCGTCCGTTGCTCAAGAGTCGCGGGCCGGGCGCGGGCGCGATCGCCACCGATCAATGCTGCCACCCGACCGGCCGACCGACCGACCGCCCGCCCGACTGAAGGGCCGCGGAGAGCGAGAGGGGTGGGGGCGGCGACGGCGACGGCGAAAGAGACCGGGTCGAACAGAGGGGACGAAGTCATGAACACTCGGCGAGGGAGATTCCGCCAGGCGTCGCACCGCGCCGTGCGCCTGCATGTCTGCCCGCAACAACCGGATGAGAGCACTCCACGCACACACACAGCAGACACAGACAAACACAGGCGGTCCCATCTCGTAGTGGCGGCGACGGCGGCAGCAACAGCGGCAACAACAACATCATGGGCGCACTTGCGCAGCACGCAAATACGCAGCCTGCTGGGAGAGGGACGAGACGGCGGAAGGAGGAGGAGGAAGAAGAAGGGGGAGGATGAGGAGAGGAGAAGGAGGAAGAGACGCGCATGAGAAGATGACATGACACGAGAAGGAGAGAAAGGCGGAGAGCGCGCACACACACACACCGTCCCACATTCACACTGACGGGGGAAAAACCACCGACGGACGGACTGGCATACATGCTAACGGTCGTCTTCCTCTCACAATCCCCCGCCCTCTTCCCTCGCCCTCGCTTCACTGTCTGCTCCGCACTGCAGCAGCGATGCGTCTCCTCCATGCCTGCTTCATACTTCTTCTCCATCACTATCGGATGGTTCCACCGCTCGTCGTCGTCGTCGTCGTCGCGCAGGTTGAGCCCATCCCAGTGGTGGCACACGATGAATTCACAGCCGCCGGTCGAATGCACGGGTCCAGTTCTGGACTGTACGCTCACGGAGGCGATCCTCGATCGACTGCCCGACCGGATGCGGTGGCTCGATCGTGAGAGAGCGAACGGTGATCTGGAAGACCTGTCAAGGCTCGTTTAGACGACGCGGACCTCCGTCGACCGCGATCGTGGCGGGACGAGCTGGTGAACGAGGCGGTGCTCCGTGTTATTCGGGGCCACAACAACACGGATGAGGGATTTGGATCAGCATCATCATCGTCGTCGATAGACGGCGCCGGCCCAATGTGGACGGCCGACGTGCTCTGGAGCCGACACGCGCGCGCCTCCTCCGAAGAGGCCACACGTCGGGCGCTGGTCGCGCACGTCTCGATCGAGGTGACGCGCAACCTCACTCGACAGAACCACCGCTTCGACGCGAGCACCATTGCGAGCACGTGGATCGAGCGAAACTGCCCGAGGCGAAGGGGCGTCTGTCGAGGCGGCAAATATCGCACCCCTGACGGTATGCAGGAGGAAAACGGCAGTCGCTACGTACGAGCACACTGCGACGTTGCAACAGCAGGTGTGTGCAACAATGTCCGTCACGTGGAGGCGGGCGCCACCCACTCGACTCTGCAACGAGTCTTGCCGGCCGTCTACACCGATCGCGTGTCGGAGCCTCGGCTGGCGAGGGACGGTGACCGCGATCTGCCGTCCGCACGACTCGTCTCTAGTCGACTTTTCTTCCGCTCCAACACAGGAGGAGGAGGGGGGTCAGTCGACGAGATTCGCGGTTGAGGCGAGGAGGAGGCCCTCCCCACTCTCTTCTGCCATTTCAGACCAGCGTCGATTCCGGTGACACAGCTCGCCGCGCACTGGTCGCACTTCGTCTACGCCGATCTGGTTCGTCTGGCAGCTGCGCAACATCAGCATCATCATCGCTCTCCTGCTTCTTCTTTGTTCCATCCACTTTCCTGCTGCGATTCCGCGCACTCCCCTCACCGTCCTCCTCCGCATCCCGAGTGCATGCCGATCGGAGTGGAAGATTCGGACATGCGATATGCTCCATTCGTGTCTTGCATCAACTATGCTCGGTACGTGTAGCCGTTCAGTCATACCGCTCAAACCCCCACTCGCCATTGTCAGCACGCTACCCGCTCCACTCGAGAACTGTAAACTGGGCCCAAGGGAGCAGATGAATCTGGCGACCGGGTTTCTCGACGGAAGTCCGGTCTACGGGAACACCGTGCGCCAGCAGAAGGACGGTCGATCCATGCAGGGAGGTTTGCGGGTCGGCGTGGAACGCGATCGTGCATGTGCGCACGTAACTGCAGGAAGACTGCTTCTGGCCGGCGAGCGATCCGCACTCGACTCTGTCCACGAGGATACGGCTCTTGGCGATGGTCTTCCAGCATCGACTGCGATCGTCGACGTCTGGCGACGACACCATAATTCCATTGCCGACGCGCTCGCAGTCTCCCCGTTCTAGAGTTTTGAGTGAGACGTGGCGAATTGCAGAAGAGAAACCCTCAGTGGACGGACGCCCAACTGTTTGAGGAAGCACGACGAATCGTCGTCGCGCAGATCCAACACGTCACCTATCGAGAGTGGCTTCCGTTGATGGTTGGAAAGGAGAACATGGCTCGGTTTGAAGAGAGCGAGAGAAAGCGAACTTCCCTTTTGCAACGTTGCTGTTGAGTGCAGTTACGACTTGCACGTCTCCCGAACAGGAGGCTATGTTGCCACCTACGACATGGATCTGGATCCGAGTCCGATCAACGACTACGCGGCCGTTGTTGGACAGGCAAGCGACGATGATAGAATGGAGACCATCGCTCAAGTCTTTCTAGTTCTTCTACACTTTACTCGCAAGTTCGCATTCCGACAATGACTTCTTCACGTCGCAGCCCGCCTCGAGCGGCCTATTCGGCAGCCGACTGAACGAGTGGATTCGGTAACGACTTCTGCCATTTTTCGATACATTCACTTATCGTATCAGATCATTGGCACACGAGCGGAGCACGCGCGTCGGACTGCACATGCCAAACGAATTGAGGGGTCGACTGTTTCAGGTATTCAATTCCGATACAAGCTCTCTCCCTCTGGACGGAAAAGGCTGACTCGAATCTGGGACACGACCTGGCGGCGCTCATCATTCAGACCGAACGCGATCACGGAATTCCGGGATATGTGCCGTGGAGACAGCACTGTCAGGGCGACAAGGTTTCATGGGAGGCGGGAGTAACCCGTGAGAGGGCGTTCTTGCAGATTGAACACTGGGACGATCTGATCGATCATCTGGAGGGTGGACTTGAAATTGTGGATCGGCTTCGTGATGTCTATCAGTCTGTGCACGACATTGATCTGTTCATCGGAGGTTCTTGCACCACTTTGGTAGTGGAGACACAACTCGCAGGTCTGGCCGAGCGACCGATTCGCGGCGGAGTGGTTGGAGCCACGTTTGCTTGCATTCTCTCGTTGCAATTCCAAAAGGTTCTTCGCAAGATGATGCGCACTCTCTACAAGTTTCCGTGCAGACAAAGCAAGGCGATCGGCTCTGGTACGAAAGCAGTCTGGCGCCGATGGCGTTCAGCGAAAGGCAACTAATCGAGATTCGCAGAACGACAATGACACAGGTGCAATGTGTGTGCGCACGAGGGGAGTCAACAGAACATTTCAGATCCTTTGTTCAGTGGTGACCGACTTGGCCGAACTCGCTCCCCGTGTCTTCGAGGAAGCCGATCTATTCGAGTATGCGAGCGCTTTGGAATCATCATTGGATGGGGGATGTTTAGAAACGCGCCCAGAAGATGTGACCTGTACAAGCCGATAGACTTAGAAGCCTGGTTCGACGCGCAGCCACTCCAACAAATCGTACGTGAAATCTACATTTTCCCGACGTCGCATAGCTTGCAGCCTGTGACGCCGGAAACAGTGGAGAAAGCGATTGCACTCGGTCGACTGGAGGTAGAGGAGAGACGACGTCGCGAGCAAAGAGCCATCGAAAAGTGTCTGTCTCTTCGCGTTTATATTCCGCTCGACGATCAGTGATGGGCGGCGGTAGAGTTCGGGGAGGTGATGTAGTACTGACATCCGACCGCGAGAATCCCTCCGCACTGGGTTGACATCCAGCCGTCGTAGGTTCGATGGAAAATCGCCGCGCAGCCGCCCATTTGCGCGTCCGGTTGACCTGAGTGAGTGAATCGACGATGACATCATGGCAATGCCCATCCACTCACCCCGTTGCCAGTAGCGGAACGTGTTCTGATCTCCGTTCGCCCATTTCCATCCATCGCCCGATGCCGAAGAGTTGTCCTGGATCAGGTCGATCCACGCATCTCCGCCGCCGCTCACATTGTACAGCCAGGCTGAGTGTCGTTGTTTCGATGCATAACTGACCCCCAATGACAACCAACCTCCCAACTCGGTGTTCTCGACCGCGTTTCGGACGGTTATGAGAGTTGCGTCGACTCGCAGCTTGGAGCATTCAGTTTGGGCATAGATGAACGGAGCAACATTCGTGGCTCGCAGACATTTGCCAGTGACTGACTGAGACGGCTGCCAGCCATCATCGCACGTCACTGAAATCCGACGTGTATTCTCAGTCGGAAGAAGAGAATCACCATTTCTGCTCTGTGGAGTGACGACGGCCGACAGGGTGCAAAGCAGAAGAAGAGCCGAGAGTGGAAAACGTGGGAGCATGACGAGAAGACGAGAAGACGAGAGTGACGCGAGAGAAGAGGCCGACTGATCCAGATAGAGGGGCGGACAATGCATTATCAGCACGGCACGAGAAGGTGGGCGAGGTTGGGCGGTGATTGCAGACCAAGGTATATTCGAGAGGGGCGATCCTCTGCTGGCCTACGGTCAGATGATGCGTCCCAAACAGGAGGCACTCGTCGTGGGGCGCGTCTCGGACATCCTGCTCGAAACCAGCAAACTACTCCTTCAACAGTAACAGCGCTCGATAGGGAGCGACGATCTGAATGGCAGGTATTCTGGCGACGGTGGTGGCGACGATAGCAACAAGCTCATCGATCGACATCTTCCAATTCGAATGGACGCGCCGACCATGCAACGTCTGCTCCCACAGATCGACGTCTCCAGTTTTGTGGGCAACTTTACGGCTCTGTTGGGAGCGGGCGGAAGTGTGGAAAAATGTCTGCCCCAATCGCTGCCTTGCGATCACACCACGCCATTCCGAACATTCTCAGGCGCGAGTTGCTAATGCAGTGCATTGCATTTCTCTCGTCTTCCAGGCTGGTGTAACAATGTGGATCATCCGCACTTCGGGAATGCCTTTGGACCGATGCTGCATCTGCTCCCGCCTGCATACGACGATGGTCCGTCGAGTTTGGCAGAGAACAAGTTGATCGACCTTACGACGCAGGAATGGATGAGCCACGATCGCGTGCCGTTTCGGGCCGTCCACTTCCGAATGCACGGCACGTGTCGAACGTGGTTCACGTGGATCTGCCGATCAGTCATCAGCGATTTTCGCATCTGCTCATGCAATTCGGCCAGGTCTGATTTGGTCATCAATTGGATTCCGCCGGGCCGACGCAACGATGCGATGATGATGATGTGTAGTCTTCTCAGTTGGCGACGATATTTGCAATCTATTGTGTTGTTATACCGCATAAAATTTCACCATTATCACGATCAACGTTCGATTATATTTCGTCGACCACGACTTTACGCACGCGCCAGTCGAACGAGGACCCAGCGATCAGATCCTCAACTGCAGGTTGGCGGCTTACCGTGCACGTACATGCTCACCATCAGTGTTCAGTCGGTGTGATTCGCGCGAAACCCTGTCGGTGCACTGTCTTCCGATCGAGGTTCCCCACGACGATCCCTTTTTCTCGCCGTATCTGGGCGGCGAACGACGCTGTCTGCCGTTCGCTCGGTCCATGCTCGGCCAGATGCATCTGGGATACCGGAACCAGCTCAACCAGCTGACCGCCTTTCTAGACGCCTCCCAAGTCTACGGGTCAACCGTCTGCGAAAGCGACGCCATTCGACTGTTCCGAGGTGGACTACTCAACTTCACTGATCTCGGTCCCGTCAACAGGCGCGTGCAGTTTTCAACAAGCCCTTACAGCAGTTCGATCTTTAGAGAAGCGATGCCGCAAGGCGAACAGGAACAGGACTGTCGATCCCTACCGGACGCTCCGTGTTTCGTGGCCGGCGATGAGCGAAACTCTCACCAGCCTGGACTCACAACCCTCCACATTGTCTATCTCCGTGAACACAATCGAATCGCCCGTCTCCTGGCCGGAATCAACAGTCACTGGGACGATCAACGCCTCTTTCTGGTCGGTCATCTCAAAGAGAGACTCGATTCGTCGCACAACACAGGAGACCCGACGTATCGTGGGCGCTATTCACCAACGCATCATCTTCAGCGAGTACCTTCCCAAACTGATCGGACACGAAATGGTCGAGAAGCACGCACTCGCCGTGCTGACGGGCGGATTCTACAGTGGCTACGATGCGACATGCGATGCGTCCATATCGCATCCCTTTGCGACAGCCGCCTATCGCTACGGGCACTCTCTCATTCGGTATGCTGAATGATGGTGAATGTCAGCCATATTATCGGGTGAGTCCGCAGGCGACTGTTCTCGCGTCTCGACTCGTCCGGTCTGCGAAACATCTCGGCGCCGCTAGACCTGAATGAGAACTTCAACAACGTCGAGGCGATCTACGACTCGAAGCGCGGCGGAATGAACAGTCTTCTGGTCGGACTGCTCACGGACTCGGCCATGGCGTTCGATCGTCACATTTCCGACTCGGTGCGCAACTTTCTGTTCGCGCAACGAGGAATTCCCCAATCTGGCATGGATCTCATCACCATCAACATTCTCCGAGCCCGCGATCACGGTGTCCAGCCGTACAATGCCTTTCGGTTGGCCGGAATTTCGAGTATAAGAGATGCAGACAACGTTCAGGAAATTATGTGGACTCGGCGAAGCAAAGTCGTTCAATGATTTGTCGCCATCAATGAGCAAGGAAGCCATACATGCACTGCAGGCAGGTCAATCACTAGCACCCGTTTGATGTTCTTTCCAGGCAGTCTACGAGGACGTGAATGACGTAGATCTCTTTCCGGGTCTGCTAAGCGAGATTCCGTCGCGAGTAATGCGCTTTCTCTGATGCGATTTGATGACGACGCTTTGAGGGCGCACTTCTTCCACCGACCATGCAGTGTCTGCTGGCCGAACAGTTCAAACGTGCAAAGAATTGCGATCGGTTCTACTTCGAAAACGGTCTTCCGCACACTCGATTTACACAGGGTCTGCATCGCCGTGTAGAATCACTTGGATTCGATCTCATTCCAGAACAATTATCCGAGATCCGAAAGCAGACGTTCGCCGCGTTGCTGTGTCGCAATTCCCCCGAGCTGCGTCGCATCCAGCCAGATGTGCTGACATTGCCCGACGACTTTGGGTAGGAATCCTAGTGAGCGCACATAATTGCACACAGGAATGCGCCGGTGCCGTGCGACCAATTGCCACGACTCAACATGCTCCGATGGCTGGACAGACGTGCGTCTTCAATTCAACCTCCATCATTTTGGCATTGCAGCGTCGTGTCAACTCAACAACGGAGGGCTGAAAGACGAGATTCCGAGGGGGACTACCAGAAGAATTACACCTTGTCAGAGCTGCACTTGCACTGCTGACGGAGTAGGTTTCACGCTGATGTGAAAATGATGGATTTCCAGTTGATTTGTCGAGCTGTGACAGTCGCAAACTGTGATCAACTACGCGAGCAGTACGATCTGGATTCGCTTCGGAAGGTAGCAAACCTTCAGTCGTTCATTCTTAGCTAATTTCGAGCAGGATCTCGCTTGCGTGGTACAGTGCTCGCGGCTGTTCTCCGCCCAAGCCCATCTCTGATTTTTTTCTACTACCATTGCTTATGATCAGTTGTTGTAATGAGGCACAGATGAATGAACGATTCGGTTTGAGCAAATTTTTGCAAAACTGCTCGCGATCAGCGTATTCGAGCGCTGACTCAACTGTCTGCTTCGATTCGTCTAGTATGTGTCGATCACAGAGCACCCAAATCACAAACCAACACAGGCATGATGAGTGGACAGACAAAAACGATGACCGCCATCTCTCACCATTATCACAGACACACGCATGCACGCACGCACTCCTGACGACGACATGGAATTGGCTAAAATAAAGGAAGTAGCATCCCCCTTGCCCCGCTGGCCGTTTTGGGCTGCTGCACTTGCACCGGTGAGAGCCAGTGATCGATCACTGTTGGAGGACTCGCTTCGACTAGTCGCAATCCTCGGCTAGCGCTCTATTCTCGACAAGCCGAGTCGTCGGGGGTGGGTTCTTGTTGACGAGCCGGTCTCCCCACAATGGATGGAATCTCTGCTTGTCTTCTCGTTCCCGTTCCCCGCATGGTGTTGCCACGGGAGCCGTGGTGCGGCGAGCAGGAAGTCTGGCGGCCATCCCGAATATCGACTTTTCCCGCTGCACCTGCATCGTCCGCACTGGCATGCCGCGCCTGAGACCTGTTCGCGCATCGGATTCGCTACTAGCCGAGAAGAGACAGAATCCACGAGTGAGAATGACGCTGTGCTGTCATCTTCCGCCGCTCATCGTGAGTTTCCTTTCGTCCCGCTTGGAGAGCGCTTCGCGCGCACGCGCGTCTAATCCCCTCTAATGAGCGTACGCACCCTGGCGTAGCCCATTCGCACGCAACAATATTGAGGGAAGATATGTAGAAACGTCGTGACGCACCAGGCCGTCATCGTCGTCTGCTTCTTCTTCTATTTCTCCTCCTATTTCGGCCTTTGACTCGAGTGCGCGCAATCTCTGGTCGAAATCAGTCGGCACTTGTCATTGGACGAATGAAAGAGGGGGAATGAATTCCAGGTGGCTAAACTCGAGCCACAGATCGCTGCCTCCACTTCGACGCTGATGCCCTCCGTCAAGTTGCCCACACTCAAGGTGGTCCGTATCAAGCTCTGCACCCAGATTTGGCGTTTTTGCAGCAACCGAGAGACGCAAGAAGACGATCGACGAGAAAGACGACCGACTCGAAGACACTGCTCCTTCGCAGGAATCATCCCATCGCCTTGTCACCGATCGTCGACGACGAGGACGAGTTCTGTCTCGGAGTGGACGACCATAGAACCGGTAGCCTCGACGAGCTATTTCACGGATCGATTTCAGCACGCGACTCGCCGGCAATGGAGTCGCGCGAGCATCTACTTCAGCGAGTCATCAGACTTCAGGTAGTTGCACTACCTTGACGATGGTTCAAGACTTGCCAGGACGAGTTGACTCGTCGTGAGCATGAGCTGAATCAGCTGCGCGACCCGAGACGTCTTAAGGCGATTGTGCATGATGGAGCGGCACAGTCGTCGCAGCAGCAGCCGGTTTTCGCAGCAATTCAGCTCTGCGACACCTTGTCTGATCGTCAGCCCATGCTACTGCTCGTATTCAATTCATCGATTCGATCAATCGAGTCAATCTGCAGCCATCACTGTCTCCGTCCCTCTGGTCTCCGACCCCATCTTCTCCGCAGTCGTCGGGCGCTTCGCCGAAAAGCTTCAAGCAGGAAATTGGAGGAGATGGGAACGAGATGATCGACAAGTTGCACACGAACATGTTGGCGGAGATCGTCAACTTGGCGCAGATGGTCGACAGCATGATGAGGACAGATGGCATGCCGAACAACGAGAGTCGCATCAACAGAAAGGTGTCGAAAAGGGAGATGTGCATCATAGCCCTCAAGTTTGCAGGAAGCCACAGAACGCTGCTTGAATGGAATACCGGAAGAACATATTGAGTCGGCGCGAGAATTTCTCAATCGCCCAAACTCGTCGTGGGACGTAAGTTCATGGGCGGCCGACTCCACACGAGGTTGTCGCACAGAGATTTTGGCGCTTCGCCGACAGTTCCGCCCGAGAGGTGGCGTCCAAAATGGCTGCACTCAAGGAGTCGAGACAGTTTGTTGACGATCTGGCCGACGTCTTCCACAAGGTTGGCGATCCGTTTCGTTGCCTCCCCCCTCAGCGTGGTTTTCAGAATTCGATTGGACTGTCGGAAGGGCTAAAGAAATTGAAGGAGAAGTACGAGGGAAAGGATACGCTTCACTTCCGTTCACTCCTCGAATCCGTTCACAAGGTAATCGACAGTCGACGGACGAGGGACGCGATATGAAGAAACTCGTTCAGAGCGTACTAGAGTTGAGCACTCGGATGGACGAGCAGGCTGTGGCAGAAATGCAACGACTGGCCGGCCATAATTACGAGCTGCGCACACAATTGGTGAGTCTCCATCGCCCTCAATCATCATGCAAATTCGCCTGCTCAGCTGGAAGCGCAAAACGTGCGCGGTCGACTGGAGGCGCGCTGCGACGAGTTGGAGGAACAGTGCGACGTATGTTGTTGTTGGATGCACGCGAGGGAAACATCTCGATAGACGCTGTCCGAGCGACTGACTCTCATGCGACGTGCCGCCACCAGTCCGGCTGCTGCTACGATGGCGAGACAGAAATTGCCATTGCTCCGGGCCGAAATGACGGCCAGTGCTCCTCCGCCCGAGATGGACGACGACCCTGAGCAGGAGCGGCAGGATCATGGAGAGGAAGTGGTCCGGCATGAACAGGATTCAACTCAGCAGCACTCTATCGACAAGGATCACCGTCAGGAGACACCTGAGAAGAAGCAAGATGAGACTGGCGAAGACGATCGTCCGGAGAACGACGATACGATTCAGGATAAGATCGATTCAGATCACTTACAGCAAGACGACGTCGAAGGGTCCGAGAAGGCGGAGGAAAAGGAGAAGGAAAAGGAGACGGAGAAGCATGAGGAGAAGGAGGAGGAAAAGGAGGAGAAAAAGGAAGAGGAAACCGAGAAGGAAAAGGAAGAGGAAACGGAGAAGGAAAAGGAAGAGGAAACGGAGAAGGAAAAGGCGGAGGAAAAGGAGGTAGACATATCTTGACGTATACACCCGCGCGCGTGCATACATTCCGAGTTGATTTCCCAGCCGGCGGCACCGTCAGAGCCGTCGACAATCTCGTCCGCCAACTCTACGGCAGCCGTCGATCAGACAGACGACGAATATGGAAAGGACGAGAGCCCGCCGATCGAGGATCTCGCTCCGTCTTCCCGGCAAGACAATGCACCGACGGTAGCGACAATGCCGCCGAAGATGGTAAGCGACGACGAATCGGATCTGTGTGCAGTCGTGCCGACACCAACTCTCAGACGTCCCACATCCAGTCCCATCTGAATACTGCCGTCGCCGCGTCCATTTCGGACGGCCCGAATCCTCCTCGTCCGGGCGCATGCGCCGTATGGCTTCGACGACCGCTGTGGCCCTCGTTGCCTGGAACGTCGACCGCGAGGCAAGTCACGCACCTGCCTCCCCACGAAACAATGGTGCTCTTTTGCAGATCGTCACGTGCCAAATCCACGTCGCCAGGCAAGAAGTCGACTGCCAAGACGAAAGCGATCACAGGCTTCTGTCAGCCTCGCTTCAAATTCTAGACACCGATCGACGTTCATCATAACGAGCTGCATACTGACGATCAAAGGTCGAATCACTTCATCGAGCGAATCGTGTTGAGGAGTCTTGTGGGGGTGATCGTGATTATTGTGGTGTTGGATGTGCTGTGGTGATGTGCTGTATTGCCGGGGTTCCGCCATCAAAAGGGATGATCGAAGGGAGACCACCCTCCACTGCCAGACGATCCCTGTCCTTCTCCGTTGTGCGGTGGCGGCGGCGGTGGCGGCGGCTGCTGCTTCTTCTCCTCTTGATTCTTGAGCAAATTCACGATCACGGTTCGACGTTGCTCGTCGGTCAGCGACAGCATGAGCGCCGTGCATAACTCGGTGACATCATTGCGGTTGTCGCCAGAGCCTCCTCCACTTCCCGCACGGTTCCCAATCGGGCTCATCACCTGCAATGGACAGGTGGAATTCGTCGCAGTACGCAAGAGGTACCGGAGTAGATTGAGAAATCGGGTGGTGGTGTTGGAAATTGTTGACAATCGGAGACATGGGCGGCGGCGGATGCACGAGCGGAGACAGCAACGAACGAGGCGGCGGAAACGGAAAGGCCGATCCAACGGGAGGCGGAGTGGATGGCGGCTGCGGAACCAACTGCTGCTGCTGCTGCTGTTGTTGCTGCTGATGATGATGGTGGTGATAATGATAGTTCGTGGCCGAGTTGTTCGCGTTGAAAGCGGCAGCAGCAGCATTCGGCGGTCCATTGAGTGCGGGGGAATGAGGCGTCGATCCAATCATACCGTGCTGATGATGATGGTGGCCGAAAGTGAATGTGGGAGCCGAGAGCGGCGGCGGATGATTCATGTAGGCGGACGAAGACGGCATCATCAAGGGCGGCGGACGTGACGGATAAGATGTGGTGTTGCGCGGAGACAGGGCCGGACGGAAAGCGGCCGACTGTTGCTGAAGACGCCTCATTGACTCGAGGTCCGGTCGCTGACGTTGCGATCCGAATCGAGTCTGGCTGAAGTGCTCCACCGCGAACAGTAACGACGCTTCCGTGTAGCAGAACACCTTCAGGTCCGGCTGAAATACGCCTTCAGCATTGCGCGCACAGCCTCGATCAGTACCTTGAAGCAGTGCTCCATGTCCACGACAACTTCGCGCAACGGCTTCAACTCTAAAGGAACCACGTAGTTTCCAGGCAGATCGCACATTTTCTCCTTGCTGTTCGGTGCCGATCCAACTGAAAGTCTTGTGATCGTTCTTGTCAGAAAAGATCTACGTTTCCCAGGCTGAAAAGGACGCGCCGCGGCGCCCATGTTCGACTGATTGTTTCCGACCATCACTCCGTCCTGATCACGCTGATATGCAACAGCCGGGAGAGTACTGAAATAATTTTTAAAAAATTAAAATGTAGGTTTTCAGAACCGGTAGGCGTCGTCCTCGTTCGCGTCACCCGACCAGACGGTTGCAGTTCCGCCGCCAATCGCTTGCCAAGTGACACGACCCGGATTGCAGTACAGTTCCACGTTGTCTAAAACTTTGTTCTTGCGACTCTGGAAAATCACCTGGCAGGACGGCGAACACCTCGACCGGGTCAAGTCCGATCGAACTGGCCGCCGACGCAATCATCTTCTCGTCATCGTTGTAGTCACGCGACTGCTTGTTGCGCGCGCCTTGAATGATGACACGACGACGCTCCGAGTCTGCAGCATGTTGTATAAATGCACTAATTACACAGAAAGAGGACCTTTGTCAGGGTCGGTCTTGTCCCAGTTGGACTCGACGACACGCATCAAGTAGAGATTGGCAAACTGCTCCGTGAAGTGGCAAGCTTTGCGGCGTGGGATACGGCGAACCAAGTATCGAGCCAGATAGTTGGACAGCTCCTTGATTTCGGTGTACATGTCGCCGAACGAAGCGTCCTTCTGCAAGGAACGCGAATTTCCACGAGCCTCGGCCAAACACAGTGGAGCGGACGCTTTGATTTCCGCGGACACTTTGATTTTCCCGTCACGAACGCCGTCCTCACCTGTTCCACCGCGTCTTCATCCTTGCGATTGCTGTTCGCAACGATTGTCGGCTGAATGGCGTGCAGGCGTCGAGGGAACGGCGAAATCGGACAGCCGCTCGAGTCGACGAAATCCTGCGTCGCCGGAAGTTCGGCGGCCAGCAGCGGCGGCGGCGCTCTCTTGCCGGTTCGTTGACGTCGTCCCATTCGAAAAATTGCTCAATATTCGTTTCGCAAATTCGCCCGCAGGCTGCAATGGCAAAAATGCCGGATAGCAGTAGGCAAGCAGGCGGCAGCGCGATTTCGAACGAAAATGTGCGCTGCGGGACCCAAACAGAGCGGTCTCTGCCAAGTGGAGCACTTTCTCGTTCCAACTTCTTCGCCAGGTCAACGACGATCAGTCGGTGATGGAGAGGGAATCCCAGATTGACGGAACGAGCGAACGGGAAATTCAACGGCTTTGCAGCTGCAAAATTCTAGACACGTAGCTGTCGTCAAGTCTTTCGACACCTCCTCTCGCGGCAGTTTGGCTTCATGGAGATGACAGACCGCATGGATTGTGGTATCGGAAAGCGGAGCGACGTCTGTTGCAGCGTGCACTTGGCCGGGTCGATCGATGACTTGCGGATGGATGAGGGCGAGAGGACACCGTACGAAGGATATGAGCGGAAGGCGGATGCTTATGGGCAGAGGAATGCGGCGAAGACGATGATGGAAGGTTGTTGTTGCTCAAGCGAGGGTACGGCCCGGAAGCAGAGTCTTGGACGGATTGTCCTTGGGCTGGTAGGTCGTGAAGACGCACGTCAGGTCCTCGGTCACCTGCACTCGGTCTTCTCGAGTGCAACGGGAAGACGCCAAACCGTACTGACCTGCATGGTAGCGGACGCGTTGTCAAACTGGGCACAGTAGTGCGGCGCCGTGAAGAGCGTGACCATCTTGCGGTTCGCGAAGAACTCGTAGCCGTCCTGGACGACCTGATGCGCGCGCACCACTAGATCCAGGCCGAGTCGTTGGCACATGTCCGCCACCACGTCCTGACCGAAGACGTACGACACGCCGCGCGTGTTCTGCTGCCATCCCTTCACCCACTGCTCTGGGTCCGACCACAGCAGATCGATGCCCAGCGACGGGTTCGTAGGGTCCTGGAAGCGTTCTGGAGAAGAAGCGGAGTGGAGGGGGAGAACCTGGGGACGCGGCAGGTTACGCAGATCGTCGAGCGACTGCAGCATCGGTGAGAGACCGCCGTGCATGCACAGGATCCGACCCGCAATCAGACCCGCCAACGGCATCCAGTTAAACGTATTCTGGACAGGGAACTGGGTTCGGTGAAATAGGAAGACAAGACCTGGAAGGCAGACCAGAGCGTGGAGTTGGGGTAGCGGCGCTGCACCTCGGCCTGGAAGCCGTAGACTCGGTTGATGGCAGGACACTCGTGATTGCCGCGCAGCATGAAGAAGTTCTCCGGCCACTTGATCTTGAAGCAAAAGAATAGCGCGATCGTCTCGATGCTCTGGCGACCGCGGTCGATGTAGTCGCCCTGCATGTGCTCTTGAAGGGGAAGAAGACGGGAAATGGGAAGTGCGCCCAACTAGGAAGAGGTAGTTGGTCTTGGGCGGGAAGCCGTTGAGTGCGAAGACGCGCAGCAGGTCCGAGTATTGGCCGTGAATGTCGCCGCAGACCACGACGGGCGGCACGATCTCCACGAGTGACGACTGCGAGGCGAACGCTTTCTGCGCGGCGTCGCACAGTGCCACTAGCTCCTTGTCGTCGACGTTCGCCGTCAGACGTCCGCCCGGAGAGCCGACGTTCAGCAGGCGCTGGATCAGTGAGTCCACGTTCAGTGACATCGCGGGAAGATGGCGAGTACGAAAGGAGTGAAGACACACGAGAGAGTGAGCGAGCGAGCGGAACGGGTCGATCGCAACGGAACCTCTTTCGAGCGTATGCAAATCAAGGAAAGCGAGTGCATTACGCAGACGATCGATTTGCGGAACGCAGTTTGCATATAGCCTTCGAAAGCTGTAAAAGGAGTACTGCGAGCGGTTTCGCTCCAGTCTCTACTCGTCGGAATAGCTGTTCTCGGGAAAGAGGACAAGATGGCGACGGTGACGATCGTCGCGGGGGGGGCCAATCTGCCGATCTCGGTCCAGTAGGGAATCCGGCGTCGCCGACGTCATCGTCGTCTTCATCATCGCATCGTCATCTCTTCTTCGTTCCCATTCCCTTTTCCGTCGTCTCTTTGTTGTCGCCGTCCCCCACGGTCTCCTTTCCGCTGTCTCGCCTGATGATGCGCCTCTCCTGTAAGCACTCCTCTCCTCGTCCTGATCGACTCGACACCTCTGCTGTCAGCACTTCAATGAAGGATCGAGAGAGAGATCGGCCGGCTCAAGTTGTCGTATGCAGAATTCCCCCTTGACGCATAAGCGGCAAGCTAACGTCGGTTCTCGAATGGTCGTGTGTCGCGCACGCGCGCGGATGCAACTGGTCGAGCCCCCCATTCAACTAAAATCACGGCAGAGAGATGGTGAAGCTGGTTGGCCGCACGTTGCCAGTGGTTTATTGGTACCGTGTGATTGCAAGCTGCACGCGGACTGTTGGTAATTTCTGTTTCCGCAGAGTGCGAGTGTGTGTGTTGTGTGTGTGTGTGTGTGATGCGCGCTCCCTCTCTCATAACGACGATCGAGGGAGTGGAGGAGGTGTACGGGTCATTTCATACCGTTATTAGAGGGCAGGCGATGAATTTGGTTTTGCTGTAACGGACAGACTGGACGAGGACGACGCTCCTGCTGCTGCTGCAGCCGCTGCCGCTGCCGCGATGTGGTGATCGATGCGCGGCGTCAGGGCGGCCACGAGGAAGGCCGAGTCCGCCTGCAGAGTGCCATGATGACAGCTGTAAATGAGTCATGAGAGCGAGCCACTGACCAGTTGATCGAGCGTGCGGGGACAGAAGTTGGCGAGGAAGGTGCGCGGCCAGTCGTCGGGTGCGTAGAGTGAGAGAGCGTGTCCACTGCCGTCCTGGAGCAGGACGATGCCGGCGTACCGTCGAGCCACCATCACTTGTACGAGTTGCTTGCGGAAGGCCGACTGTGCGCCGTCCACGGCGTCCGGCGACGAGCCGCACGGAACGCACAGCAGCAGGGCCGCCGACTGGGTGCGCTTCTCCTCGAGCGATGACATCAGCGCTAAAGACAGGTGTGTGCGTGAAAAGGGAAAGAGAGAGAGAGCGCGAGAGACGAACTCTTGGTGTGGGCCGAGTCGACGGCGGTCTTGTGCAGGACAGACAGCACTTTGAGTGGGGCGAGATGCGAGTTGACCAGTGAGGGATCGCCCCAGACCAGCATGAGTTTCACTTGATGACAGTGCGCCTTCCAGACCAGCTGGCCACGCCATACCTCGACCGCCTGCAAGATTCCACATCATCATCATCGCTCGTATCTCTGCATCTCTCAAACCCAACTCCTCTCCCCCCTCCCCTATTCCTCATTGCCTTCTCCCCCCGCCCGAACCGTTGGCTCGCCGTCGGGCAAGTGTTGACGCAGTGCGAGTGCGGTCTGTCGAACGAGCTGCACGATCTGTGTGGATGGCGGCGACGGCGGCGACGTGAGAGAGGACGGCGGCGATGGAGCAGCGTTGCCGACCGGCTGGAAGGCCGACGACCCTCCGCCCGACCAGGCATTATTCGTCAGATTGGGCTCCGACTCGGACTTGACGAGAGCCGTGCTTGTGTTGTTGTTACTCTTGGTGCCGACGTTCTCGTTGTCAGTGGTGGTAGTGGTAGTGGTAGTGGTGGTGGTGGTGGTGGTGGTGGTTGCGGGTGCAAGCGCCGCGGCGGGCGGTCGTTTGACGCCGAAGATCTCCTCCTCGAGAAGTGCGTCCAGTCGTTCGTGCAACTTCGCCAGCGTAAATCGTTCCGTGCCGCTGCGATCCGCGCCGCCTCGGTCTCCTCCTCCACCTCCATTTGCCGTCGCGCTGGTGTTGCTGCCGTCGGCCCTTCGCCGTCGGGTCACTCGTTCGCTGGCTTCCTCCTCTGATGGCGGAGCTGCAGCGGCCGCCAGGTTAACCTCGTCCGCTTGCTGCTGCTGTTGCTGCTGTTGATGTGCCGCCAATTGCTGCTGAAGCGTTGTAATCACTCCCAGCAGGTCCAACGTCGGTTGCTGCTGCTGCTGCTGTTGTTGTTGCTGCTGCTGCTGCTGCTGTTCAGCCTGCAGCTGTTGCTGCGTTGCGTTAGCGAGTGCAACGGCAGTCTGATGACGAAGCACATGGAGCGCGATCAGATGCTGGAGATTGGTCGCGTCCATAGACTGTCCGGTCGGCAACATGCCACACAGGGTAGCAGATAGTGGCGGAGGAGGAGGGGGAGGCAAGACTGGAGGTGGGAGAACCGCTCTGGGCGGAGGAATCTGCTGCTGTTGCAGGTTGTTGCTGTTCACGTTGCTGGCGGCGCTCGCGGCGAGTGCCAGTTTCAGGAGCGGCGATGTCGTCTGGTTGATTTGCTGCTGAAGCGCGAGCAGCGCCAATGCTCCACTGGACGGAACCGCCGATGCCCCGGGAGGCATGGGAACTGGCGCAGGAGGGGGAGGAGGCGGCGGCGGTGGTGGTGGTGGAGCAGTAACCGGTGGCGCAGTTAGCGACGCCACGGACGACGGCGTGGTAAACGCTGGCACGGCTCCCTGTGCGAGTGCGACCAATGCCAATTGCATGGCTTCCGACAGAACTGGTCCATTTCCGGAAGCTGACGCTGCAGCTGCCACTGCCGCTGCTGCCGCATTCGCTGAGTCGTTGGCTTTCCGCGATCGCTTCTCGGCGCTGCGTTTCGAATGGGTCGCCGAGGTGGCGGACGACGACGACGATGACGAGATGTTCATTGTACAATCAAGAGGTAGATGGCGAATAATGCAGGACTGGGACGAGGTAGAGCGAGTAGTAGTGGCGCGTGAGGTAGATGGGAAGAGGATCCGTGAGGTAGATGAGGAGCGGATCCGTGAGGTAGTAGGTGGTTGAGGTAGTAAGGCACGTCGAGCTACATGTTCCGACTGCCGAAAGAGGTAGAGAGAGAGGGAAGGAGACGAACGAACAGGGACGGGATTCGACGACGCAGCAGAAGTGAGAGAGAGGGAGGGAGAGGGGCGAACGCAAGCTCTGTGGCGGGAGCGAGGAAGAGAGACTACGTGGCAGGCGGAGGGACGAGGAGGGGCGGGGAAAAGAGGAGTGAGGAGAGTGAGCGCCCAGAGACGGAGAGCGGCGTTCGGGCGACGAAGAGACGAGCCGGATGCAGAGAGGGAACAGCGGAGAGAGCAGAGACACAGACGGCATGACGGCGGCGGCGACGGCGACGGCGACGCGGGCGCTGTTGTTGCCGAGCGCTGGGGACGCCGGCCGTGCCAGTAAACAACTGTGCGAAGCAGCAGCAGAAGCAGCACGCGCGCGCGCTCGCGCGTTCCCTTCCCCCCAACAGACCGGCAGACAACAAGCGAGAGAGCGCTGGCGAGACAGAGAGCCAGACGGACGAGTGTGTGTCTGGCACGGAACGCGCGCGTGCGTGCGCGCCCGTGCGCCCACTATGTGGCGCGCGCGCATGCTGACGCCTTGCCCCGTTCCCCCGCTCACAGACTAATGGCGGCGGGACCGAACATGTCACACCGCGCGACGAGCGGACGAGGGGCCGAGCGAGATGGCAGAAATTCACACCCTTCCCCTCCCTCTCCCCATCTCTCACACCCACTACTACGGGGAACACGGTCCAGTCATTGAAAGCACAAGTTCTACACTCTACCTCCTCGCTGACGTCGTTCGGCAGCAAGCGGTCGTCCCAGTCCGCTTTCTCCTCGACCGCGTTCTCGGGGGCTGGCTCGTCCTTCACGACCGTCGATGATGACTGCAAGACGGCGAGAGAGAGTGACGATGATACTGAGCAAATAAACGAGTGGCACCGTGGTGGGAAGGGTGTCGTGCTTGAGATCAGCTGTAGCAGTCTCCTCCGCCTCCTCGAAACGGAAGGCCGTTGCTGCGGTAGCGGCGGTGGCAGCGGCGGCGGCGGCGGCGGCTGCTCCTCCGAACGGCGACTGTACGGCAGCCAGAGCGGGCTGAGGAGGAAGATGGGCAGCCGCCGTCGCCGCCGCCGTCGTCGCCGTTGACGGGCAGACAGCATTCGAGGTGGAGGGTCCGCCGTCGGAGTCGGTCGTCGAGTCGTCGATGATGGACGTGACGGCGGCCTCGGTTTCCTGCACGTCGCGCGAGTCGTCCACTCGGAGCGTGCTCTCCTCCAGTGGCTGCGCTTTCACCTCGTCCTCGTTGTTATCATCGTCTTCCCCTTCTTCTTCTTCTTCCTCCTCGTCTTCCAACTTCTGCGGCGGAGCAGGCAGCGCCACCGTTGCCGCCGACGCGCCGCTCGACGATGGAGGCGACGTGACTCGAACGGCAGCGGCGGCGGCGGCGGCGGCAGCGGCGACGGTAGCAGCTGACGACGACGAGGACGACGACGATGATGATGACGGCGGCGACGAGAGTCGTTGCGATGGCGCTGGCTGAGGTGGTTGAGGTGGCGAGAAGGGGTGTTGCTGTTGGTCGAGGGTCGACGTTGCGAGCTGGGTGGTGGTCGACGCCTCGGTGGAGACGGACGACGAGACCGACGAGAGACGGGTTCGCAACGATGCCACCGTAGTCTCCTCATCCGACTGATGGTGTTGAAGCGTTGTCGCCGTTGTCGTCGTTGTCGCTGCCGCCGTCGTTGTCGTCGCCGGCTGCTGCTGTTGCTGATGGGGCTGATTCGAGCGGAGAGCCTGAGCGGCGGTCAACTGCAGCGAGTCCACGGACGAGTCGCTCTGCTGCAATCGCCGCGATCGTCAAGCCCCACAGAGAGACAACATACCCTTCTGGCAGCGTTCGTGCCGGTCGGAGGCGGCGGAACCGCGAGCGACGACGTCGTCTTGGGCGACTTGGACGCAGCGACGACGGCGGCGGCGGCGGCGACCGTCTGATGATGAGGGTGATGCGAGTCGCGCGAGGGCGACGATACCGTCGACCGTGACTTGATCTCGTCTCTGCAGAACGGTATTCTGTTGTGTGGCACGCCGCCAATGCCCGTCCCGCATACCGTTTGTGTACGCGATGCTGCTCCTTGGCGGCGCCCTTGTGCTGTGAAGTGGTTGGTTGGCGCCGTTCCCCGTCGCCGCTGCCACTGCCGCCACCGCCGCTCTTCTCAACGTCATAGTCGAAGAGCGCCGAGAGCGACTTCTCTGCAGCACGACACGGTCAGTCTTTCTTCCCTACCGCCCCTTGAGAGGGCGCTCGCGCGACACAAACCCTTGGAGACGCTCGAGCCCTTGTGCAGCTTCGACTTGGACTCCTTGTTCTCCCGCTTGTGTTCGCGATCCTTCTTCTTCTCCCGCTTCGTCTCGTCCGTCGCGACGTGCTTACGTCTCTTCTCTGCCGGGCTTTGCGCACGCGTCTGGTCGGTCGACGAGTCGGCGTCGCTGCCCTGCAGACTGCTGGTCTGTCGCTTGCGCGGCGGCGGATGCAGGGCCTGTAGTTGCTCCTTCTTTTTGCAAGCAAGCACGCTCGCGTCGCGACGACGAACCTTTTTCAGCTTCTCAATGTTCTGCGCGTTCGTGGCCTCGTCGCCGCTCGAGTCCGCCGCCCAGATGTCGTTCATCGGCATCGATGTCACGGCGCCGCTCTTCTGTAAATGCCATGCCGCGTGTGTGGTGGCGGTATGTCTCCTCCTCGTACCTTTTTGATGTTCTTGACCGACTTTTTGTGCGGAGGCTGCTGAACCTTGTCCTTGCTCTGCTGCTGCACACTCTTGCTGTCCTCCTCATCGTCCTGATCCTCATCCTCTTCGCCCTCCTCGTCGTCGCTGACATCCTGCGCATTCGTCGAGGCAGCCTTGTCTCCCTTGACGTGCGTCTCGTCGCCATCCTCCTGATCGTCGTCATCATCGCTGACGTGCGCCTTTCGTCTCTTCTGCACTCGCATACGCATATAGCTCAGCATGGGAGGAATTCACCATCTTTTCGCGCAGTTTCGCCAACGCCCTCTCCTTGTCGGCTGGCTCGGCATGCGCGGCACTGCTCCGTCGCTTGGTTCTCTTGACGCGATCGTACCTAAAGGGATCGGGTGCGAAAGCTAGGCATTTGCGAAGCATACATGGATAGTCCGAGGCTGACAGTCTCCGTTTCGTGCTGCTGCGCGTTCCTGAGCGAGTGAGAGGCCGAGTCGCTGTCTGCCCCTCCGGCAGCGGTGCTGCTCTCGCTCTCTCTTCGCTTTCGCTTCTTCTTCTTCTGTCGACCTCGGAGCAGCGCAGACGCGGCCGAGCCACTGGCCAACTCCTTCTCCTGTTCATTCATCACTCTCTTCGCCTCCTTCCCCTCCTCCCACCTTTTTCGCGTGCTTCTTGAGCCGTTCGCGTTGCTGTTGCAAGGTGAGCTGCTGTTCCTGCATCATGCGCTTCTTCTCCTTGCGAATGCGTCTCTCCTCCTTGGTCTCGTCCTTTCGGTGTTCCTTGCTTCGATGCACGTGCTCCTCGTTGTCCCGTTTCCGTTCGTGCTTCCCCGATGAACTGGCAATATGCGGATCATGGTGGTGCTGTTGTTGTTGTTGCTGCTGCTGCTGCTGTTGTTGTTGTTGCGTGGACGTGATCGAGCTGAGCAGACTGGTCCGCGAATCTTCCTTCGACGGCCGAATCTTTCCGGCAACCGCCCCGGACGTCGTCTTCGGGATGGTGTAGGGCTTGGCGAGCGGTGTTGTGGGAGAGGCCAACGATGATGATCGAGAGATTTGCGTTGACGGTGCGGCAGACGACGATCCAGCCGCCGCCGCAGCAGCCGACCCGGGTGGCGGTCCAACTCCGAGCGACGAACGCATCAGAGGCGGGAATGTTGGCGGCAGCGAGCGCGCCGTGCTCGGCGTCACCGCAGACGACGGAGTAGTGGTTCCACTTCGGCCGGCCGTCGCTGTCGTCGGCGTCGCCGAACTCGGCTGAAGCGACTGTCTCATTTGTGCGCCGTTCATTCGCCTGGCGTGCGTACCAGGAATGGGGGAGCCGGGGCGGGCGGCATGTCGGCGAGCGTCGGCGGAGGCAGAGAGTCGGTCGACGGACGGGGCGAAAACCGTTTCGCCAGGGCATCGACCCTCTTCTGCAGAGGGTCAACGTGCGTGCGACTTGCGGCCATTCGAGCGGTGCTCATACCTTTGCGTCAGCCGTGCCCGGAGACTGCAGTGTGCCGGGCGTTGCGGAGCCGCTCTGCGACGGCGGAACGTTCGCGAACGAGGAGGCGCTCGGCGGAATCGAGACGAACAGGTTGGGTCGGCTTCCGGTGCTTGCGGCTCCACTGCTGTTCGCGGGCGACGTCGACGGTTCACTGTACGTCACGGATTCGATTGGACATACGACAAGCACATCTCTCGCTCACGTCGCTCCGACGTCGACGCCGTAGAGCTTGGAGCGCATCTCCTGGAGTGCGTCCATTCCCCCTCCGGTCGATGTTCCGGTCAGCGACGTTGACGGTCGATTCGTGGCCGGCATCTCAAGTCGGACGAGTTCGAGTGCGAACCAAACGACACGTCTACCAGAGACTCGATTCCCTTGGAGATGCCACTGCTGATCGGCGTGAAGTTCTCCTCGAATCTGGCAAACTTCTCCTTCAGGTTGGCGTTCGACGTGCCCGGCGGTGGAACGCCGCCGCTCGACACATCGAAGGAACGCTCCGTGGAGGAGGATCCACTCCGAGACACGCTCGTATGCAAGACGCCTCCGGCCAGAGGGCTTCGGAGGCCTGAATCGTGTGATAGCGGCGATAACGATAAGGGCATGCTGCTACCGTGCAAGTTGGCCTGCAACGATGGCGCCGGTCTTCGCTCGTACTTGGGCATGGCCAACAGAACGAGACAGGCCTGTCTGCGCTTCCTCTTGTAGTCGCACTCGTTCAGCATCCGCGGATCCGTCACGATGTCCGTCGGTTCGAGCGGAATCGACTTCAGAGCCGGCATGGGAGCCGCCGCTCGAGGCGGCGCAGTGGATCCGGACTGGGAGCTGACCGAGTTGTGGCGTCGGCCCAGTGATAGGTCGCCCGCCGGCGTGCCATGATTCGACGCCAATGATGAGGTTTCGAATCGAGCTGCCGACGTGAGAGCACCGGTCGACAGTCCACGGCTCACGACCGGCGACGGCGGCAGAGGCGGAGGTGCAATTCCGCTCTGGCAAGTGCGCAAAAGTTGATGGGCGGACCGAGCAAAACGGGGCGTACCAGTTGGTCGGCGGACCGTCCCGTCACCAGCGTGGCTTTCCTCTCACGCGGTGGAGGCGGCGGCGGTGGCGGCGAGTCGAACCGATCCAGACCGACCGGAGGCGACGTCAGCGGGATTCCGCTCGGCATCTGTCGCACAGGAGACGGCGACGACTCTTGTGATCCCGAAAACGGCTTCTGCTGCCCTGCAGATCCGAAATGCTGAACTCTCGAGAACGAGTGAAACGAACGATGTTTGCGTGGCGTGCTACCGCCGCCGCTACCGCCGCCGCCGCCACCACCGCTGCCACCGTTGCCTCCGCCTCCGCCGCCGCCGACTCCTCCGGCTCCGGACGAGCGAACGGAACGTGGCGACGAGAAGGAGTGTGCCGGAGAGTTGGACTGACGACGGGCGTCGGTCGAGCCAACCGACGACGAGGACGAGGATGACGAGGAGCCACTGCAACGACTGTCGATTGTGTTGTCGATAGCTCGGCTGCTCAACACAAACCGTCGGCTTCTGTGAGGCGGATGTGCTCGTCTCGAGTCGCTTCCGGACCGGTCTCTGGTCGTGATCTCCGGCAGCGCAGGCGGCGTAGGAGCCGGGGGAAGCGTGATGGATGGAGCCGGCGGGGGCGGCGATAGCAGCAGTTTCGCACTGCTCCCACTGCTACCGCCCGTTTCCAGTTGATGTAGTGGCGGTGGTGGTGGTGGCGGAGGGGGAGGCGCCGTGTCGCCGCCGCCGCCGCCATTGTTCGAGTTGCTCGTCTTGGTGGTACTCGTGACGGGATCGGGCGGCGGCTGCGTGGAGAGCGACCCGTCGTCCTTGCCACCGACACTGGATCCTGTGCTGGTGGCCGAGCATCCGGCCGCCTGCTCGTCCTGCCATTTGAACTTGCGATCCACGAATGTCGAGTGCGCCAGATCCGTGGCATAGTCCACCGAGACGGACACCGATCGACCGCCGTCCGCCTTGAAGGCGAGCTCCTTGTTCTTGATGCGTTTGTGCACGTTCGACGCGGCCTCCTGACTCGAGTAGATCACCAGCGCTTGATGAGCCTGAACGCGGCGTCGGATGCTAGTTAGCCAGCCAGCAGCGAACAGAACACTCACATTCGCATCGTAGATCACGTCCTGCGCGTGTTCGCCGACGGTTCGCAGTTTGTGCGTCACGTAGTCGGCTTGCGCATTGGGCGGAATGCCGCCGATGCACAGCTTGTTCGTCACCGTCGACCGACACCAATTAAGCTGCAACAATCAGTGTGACATGATAGCGTATCGCACAACCGAGATCAGCTACGTACCTTGGGCTTTCGACATCCGTGCGGCAACTGGAACGGAGCCGAATCGGAGAGCGCCTTCGCTGCCGCCTCAATGTCGAGGAACTCGACGCGAGCTGTACAACAAGAGGAGTCGGCCGGTGGTGGCAACAAATTCGTCTGAATCGAGTGAAGCGATGAGATCACTAGTCGAAGTGGAGGAAATACATCTAGGAGTGTGCCGAAACGGGATAATTGCTTTTGGAGCCATGGGACCGACGCAGAAGCGCCGTCCAAGTCCGTGACGAGCAGTGTTCGACTGGCCTGATGATGGTCATGTGGGTTTGCCAACCTCACCGATTTCAACAAATATGCAAACCTGTGGATCGGTGGGGCTGTAGAGTCGAGCCAAATTGGAGTCGCTCGACGAAGCCGGACGGACTCGGACTTCTCTGCCTAGAACCAACAACGAGCCGGCCGCCGTCAGACGATCCGCGTCCGACGCCCCACAATGTTGGCGTTCCAGTTCGGAAAGAATTGCAATAGACGTACGATTTGAACTGGAGAAATGCACGTCGGAATTGAGCGCCATCCGAGTAGAAGTGAATCGTCAACGGCTCGACCGTGAGCGCCGATAGTGAACGGCGAATTGCGTCTCGAAGTGAGTCCTCAGAACAGGACAACGAGAGTCGGTCGATCCAGACGGCCGACGAGCTTGTGCTTGCGATGCTAGTGCTGCCAGTGCCGAAAGGACCCGTCAGTTCGCTAAGAAATTTCATCCAGTCATTCGCGAGGAAGCTAAGCACCTTTGGGCCAGGTAGTGAAGTCGGTATTCCACTCCTTCGACGCGAAGCTTCTGCGGGCCGGACGCGCCTTGCCACGCTTTTTTGGCGCTGGAAACGTCGCTGAACGAGACGCGCCAACCGGACTCAGTTCGGTTCGCCTCCAGCACACGTCCATATCTAATATGAAAAATATACGAACACGCTCTACGCAGTGAACATACTGCGTGAAGTGGTTCTTAATATTGTTGGTTTGGATCTGTCGCAGTAGGTTGGACGAGCCGGGATGCGCCGACTGAACGAGAACGTGTCGCGATTCGCGCTCCTCGTCCTTCCCTCCTCCTCCTCCTCCTCCAGCACCGTCGATCATTGCAGCGGCCGAGAAGGGGGGAAAGAAGTCAGACACGCATCTCTCTCTTCATCTGAAATATGCAAATACAAACAGATCGTCCATCTTCTTTTGACGGGGAGAGGGGAGCGTGCGCGCGCGCGCACGAGTCTCGCAGCACCTTGGCTCGAGTCTTGCTCTGCAGTGCACGCTGCTGCTGCTGCTGCTGCTGCGCTGGCCGCTGTGCACGCGTGCGCACACTCAGCCGCACAACGAATCGATCGACCAGAGTCGTCGTGTCTCGCACCCGCACCCGCACCCGCACACACACACGCACGCACTTGCATCCTCTGCAGCACAGCCGCGATTCTTCACTTTCACCGTCGCCACTACCACAACCAACCAAGCAGTCGACCGCGTCTTCTCTCTCTAGAAACCTGCCTACAGTCCGATCCGGCATCCCGTGGGTGCAAGTCGACTGACGTGCGTGCGTGCGCGCTCTCTCTCAGCCTCCAGCATCGTCGAACGACATCCGCCGCGGCGCGGGTCGTCCAGTCCAACACAATCGGAAGCTCACGCTGCCACACATCCTTCCCTTCGCGCTTCTTTCGACTCGCCATCCCCCCGGAGTCGCCCAGTCAACCACCACACCAGCTCGCAGACGCGAGTTGAGCCTTTTAACGGAAACCCCGACGAACAATGCGAAACGAATACGGTCGCGTTTGAGATTCAAGGCCACGGGGGGTGAGCTCCCGAGTGTTCAATGACGCCGCTCCCTCCGGTAGTCTACGCAGTGCCGAAGCCGAAAGTCGGGGCAGAACGGAGAGACACAAAAGCACCGCCATGTCAACGCCTTCAAATGACGACACACTGCTTGTTTCACGTGCACATCGAGGATCCCATGCGCGATCGATCGTTCGACGAGGCCAGACGACGGCCATGCCCTACTGCGGCGGTCGTCTCTCGTAATGACTCGTCGGCTTTCGCAACTCCCCGGCGAAGTCAAGGCAGCACAAAGGCTGCAAAGTAATCGACGGAGAGTCGGTTTGAAGCTTCATCACGTCCAATGCCCTTCGAATCGACGACAAGAACGGGATGAACCCGGGCCACTCAGCGATCGTCGCCCCTCTGCTGCTCTTCTTTTTCGCTTCTCCGAGTGCGGCGGAATTGTTCTCGCTGGTGACCGGCGGAATTGCAGGCATCGTCTACTGTTTTTGCGAATACTCCGCGTTTAGCAATTGTTGCATCCGGTGGATACTACGTGGGACAATGCTACGTGACAGAGTGCTGCACCGAGCGCTGGGTTCAATCTCACTATGACAGTAATAGTGTTTTATGCTCCTCTTTACAACACGCGGACACTAGGGCTTCAACGGCAACTAGACGAGTACGTTTACGGTCAGCATGTCGTCAGCAAGCTTCTGGTCAATGCTCTCCGGTCGCATCATCTCAAGAAGGAACCTCGCAAGGTTCGGCCACGGGATTTTTGCGAGATCGAAACGTCTCAGGCACTGGTGCTTTCATTCCATGGCGACACGGGAACCGGCAAAAACTTTGTCTCCACACTGATTGCTAACGCGACATTCACGAAGGGCGAGCACTCGAAGTTCTTCAAATTTTACTCTGCAACTCTGCACTTCCCGCATAGCGAACGCCTAGCCACCTACAAAGTAATCTTGTCAGCTGCATTGCAGGGAGGTTCCCCGTTTCAGGATTCACTACGCTCGAGCATCATGGACTCGCTCAGGGCATGCGAACGGTCGATCTTCGTGTTTGACGAGGTCGACAAGATTCCTCCGCAGGTGCTATTTGAGCTGACTGATGTGACTGCTGTATCCGTTGCCATGCAGTTGCTCGATGTTCTCCGCCCGTTCCTCGACTACCACCCCATGCTGGACGGCGTCGTCGCTCGTCGTGCCACATTCATCTTCCTCAGCAACCTTGGCGCGTCCCACATAACACGACTCGTCTTGGACCATCGCGCGGCTGGGAAGCCTCGCGAACATCTTGCCATCGCCGACTTTGAGGCCTCCATCGTTCGACCATCGTACAACGAAGGTATTCGTCCGTGGACTGATCGATTGGCACGCAACACTCCCTCCCGTTCACCAGGCGGTCTTCAAAACTCCGCCCTGATAGACGACGAGCTGATCGATCACTACATTCCGTTCCTTCCGTTGGAGCGCGACCACATTCGTCAGTGTCTGCAGGCCGTGTCGAAGAGGAGAGAACGAACGATTCCCAGTGAGATCATCGAGAAGATCATCTCCGAGACCAATGTATGTGTGATACACCGCTTGTCTCTCTTGTAGAGGAGTTGCAGTTCATTCCGAAGGAGGATCCCGTGTTCGCTCGATCGGGTTGCAAGCGATTGGAGAGCAAGCTGGACGTGCTCATGGACTGGGCCGATGGCGACAATATCTGAGAGCGGAGCATACACATCAGTGATCCTCTGTTTCGCACGGGTGTGTACATCCAAGAGCGGTGTCTCGAGTGAAGAAATGCGAAGAGCAGCCAGCCAACCGGCCAGCAATCGGTCATTGTGTGGAGGGGAGAGTTGGCAGTTTTTGCGGATTTCGAACTCGGCTGCGCGTGTGGGGGTTAGAGACGCAAACGAATCGGGTCTCTGTGCGTGCATGCGAGGCGCCGCCGTCGTCGTCGCCATGTTTGAGCATGGGTGTTCGAGCATGTGTGTGTGTGCGGTTCGGGTGTAAGGGGGGAGAGAAGATGGTGCGGTTGTGTACGCAGTGGTAGAAACAAAGGGTGGTTACACGACCGTTGTCTCGCCCTTGCGTTCGCGGCGAGCGTGGTGAGTGGCTCAGGGGCGGCTGGGCGCGTTGCGCGACGAGCCGCAGCAGCAGGAGGTGGTGGGGGGTGTGAAGGAGACAAACAGAGCGCGAACGACGGGGAGGAGACGGCTTGAGCGGGAGAGCGTGCGGCGGCGGTGGTGGCGGCGACGGCGGCGGCGGCGGCGGTGGCGGTGTGGCGAGTCGCTCTCGTTCGAAGGGGGGAGCAGAAGGCCCCGCTCCATCTTGGCGAGAACCC
>JACMII010000218.1:0-30581 GCA_014805405.1 Bunonema sp. RGD898 | reverse complement strand
CACCGGTCCGGAACGGTACATCGCCCTGTTCAAGGAGATCGAGGAGGTCACCGGAATGCCATGTCCTTTCCAACTCGGGCAGGTCATCAACTTTCCGGGATCCGGACTCAGTGAGCTTTTGCAGTTGATATTGTTACTAATTGCTTATTTACTACTGGTCATAGTTAAAGTATGATTGAACATGAGTTTCAGACACTCTTCGCCTGACGGACGTCACGCTCCGTCGCATGGTCTTCATTCTGCGCAAGCTGGACAACGAACGCGCGGTCGTGACGCTGCATCGGCTCATTCACATGGTGCACGCGAACGATGTCCAGAACGGCTACGTCTTCGAGATGGACAAGAAGACCGCAGTGAAGGTGCTGCGTGCCCTCGAGAAGGAGCGCATGCTTCGCGTCTTCACGACTTCTTTCGACTACAACAACATCGTCTCGACGGTACGTCGCTGTTTCTGGCTGCTTTTCGCACAACTTTTATATGAAATGTGGGGGGAAATGAAGTTCTTCACACTACTACTGCTACTACAAATATGGATCATTTTGCAAGACGACCTGACAATGAGAGAATCGATGAAGCCCGTCTCATTTTCAGTTCCAAGTGATCTGCCATCGCGACGTGCCGTCGGCACAGGACGTCGCCGTCACGACGGCCATCCTGCGCGCCATCGATTCGTTCACGGCCGAGGGCAAGGTCTTCCCGCACGGACAGCTCCGGAACTTGCCGAAACGAAGCACGAAGGAGCCCAAGCCTCCGAAGCCCCCCAAACCGCCAAAGGAGGAAAAGCCGCCAAAGGAGCCGAAACCGCCGAAGGAACCGAAACCGCTGAAGGAGCCCAAGGAGCCGAAACCGCCGAAAGAGCCCAAGGAATCGAAATCACTGAAGGAGCCGAAGCCGCCGAAGGAGCCGAAAACACCGAAAGAGCCGAAGGAGAAGAAGGCACGACGGGAGAGAAAGCGGAGCAAGGAGGAGAACGGCAACGATGATGGTGATGATGATGACGATGACGTGGTGGTGCCCGAGGCGAACGCCGACGACGGAGCCGAGGAGCAGGAACTGGAGGCCGCGGCGGCGAGCAAGAGCATGGACGACTATCTGGAGGCCGAGAGGAAGGTGATTAGTTGGACTTTGCACGTGACTTGTGACAAAACCGTAATGTTGCACAGCTGGAGGACGGTCGTCCGCTCTCGTTGACGGATCGCCTGCGACTGCACGTGCTACAATTCGCGCGTGGACCACGGGTCGTGGATTTGAGTCAGAAGAGCGTCATCAGGTCGCCGCCGCCGCCGCGCCCCGCGATCGAAAACGGAACGGCGCATGAGAACGCCGCTCCCGAGGAGCGGGAAAACCAACTGAGAACGCCGCAGTCGCAAAGCCAGAACCGCCGCTTCAGCTACGACCCGACCTCGGAGCTCGGTTACCAGGCGAAGATGGTGCGCGTGCAGCTTCTGCACCGAACCGCCTTCCACTTTGTCTACGGGCTCCCCGAAGGGCGGCGCCCGAACGTCTGGGAGATGTTCCCGCCGAGCAGGCCCTGTGAGGACTGGCCCGAGCGCACGACCGACGAGTTGCCGCTCTTCGCGACGGACGAGGACGAGGAGCAGGGTCCGCTGCGATACATGCCCGGCGCGCCGAGGATCGAGGGACTCGACCGAGGTTACTTCGTTCTCGCCGACCTGGTGGCGGCGATACCGTTGAGCGTCTACGCGATTCTCTGCCAATTCAATCGGCACGACGATGTGAGTCGCGATTTGGGGTTCATTGTCGTTGGAGGAGGAGGAGGACATTGGATTTGCGCCACACGATGCAATGCAGTATTGCGAGCTGTCGCCAAAGACACTGAAATTCATAGGCTGTAAGTGGTTACGTATTGCAGCTGCAACTCGTTCGTGGCGTCCTGGTCGATCCGCTGATGCGCTGGATGCCCGTCGGTGCGCTTCCGATGCAGCTGCGCAAGATGATCTACAAGGTGGGCGGTGTGGCACATTTCCTTCACTACAATTGTGTGCAGGACATTCGTGCCTTCCGCTCGCTAGAGGCGCTCGCGCAGCATCTGGTCGCGCTCGGCCTCTTCGTCTCGGTGGACACGGCGACGTTGACGAACGGCACTCGGCGTCCGCACGGCCCTGCGGCGGCGGTCTACGCTGTCCGACGAGCCGCCGACCTCCTGGACACGTCGACGAGCGACAAGAGCTACGCGGCCGTGACGCCGCCCTACGACAAGTACACGCGGCACGCGCACCGCTTCCAGTCGAAGACGGACGTCGAGACCTACTGGTGCCACGTCTCGGCGATCGTCCAGTCGACGCCGCTCACCTATCGGATTCACGAGAACGAGCACGACAAGCAGATCAAGCGCAAGGCCCTGGATATGGAGGCGAACGACGGGAAGCGGGTGCTTCCGAGCCAGATCCGAATGTGGGTTCTGCGAGAGTAGAGCGGCAGGGAGTGCGCTGATTTCAGCGCAGAGATGGGTCTCCTCGAGCGGAAGAACACGCTCGTTGCGCCGTCCGACGTCGACCTGGACGAGGCGAAGCGACCGGGCGCCGGAAACGGAGTGTGCGGCTTCGACAGCGGACTCTATGTGTAGGCATCTGGCTTTTCGTGCTTGTTGGTGGTGGAGGAAGATCGTGTTCACAGCCATCTCGGTCGGCACTGGGACATCACCTCTGAGCCGCAGGCAATCATGGGTTGGTTCGTGGACGACTGGCGACGGATGACGCGCGCCGCCAGGGACTACGTCGAGAGCAGGTACGCTCGGGGTGGCGGCTGATAATCCGGGTGGGGGGAGGAGCGTTCTCTGACAACGTCAACAGGATAGGTAGCATGATTTGTATCTGACTGTCGGGCGTCTCTCACGTTCGCACGCTATTTCGCCGCGAGACAATCAGACACGTCATGCTACCGATCCTGCTGGCGCTCTCAGAGTTTGAACGGTTGCTGCTGGCCGTCACTAGCGGCGACAGCAGCAGCAGCAGCAGCAACAGCGAGTAGTGACGGCACAGTGCAACGTTTTTCCAGAGTGAAACGCTGCAACGTCCAATGGAGCTCGCTCGTCAAGGCGCTGATGCCGCGCGACATGGCGGTCGTGGCGCGCCGACGACAGGCCCGCGTCGCAGCCGTCCTCCAGGGCACGCAGCATGCGCTCGCCTCGGCGGACGCGATCGCCGCCGCCGCAGCAGCGGTCGCGGCCGCCGCCCAGGACGGAGGAGGGGCGGGCGGGAAGGCGGCGCAGCGCGGCTACACGCGCCGCGTGCCACGCAAGACGTACAGGGGCAAACCGAAGAAGCCGACGCGTGGCGGCGGCAGCAGCCGACCCCTAGACCCGATTGACGAGCTCTCGAGCCGAGCGAAGGTCTCGATTCGAGCGAGGTTCTCGGCTCGCGAGAAGGACATGCTCGTGACGATCCGCGCGGTCGGCTTCTTCCTCAACCCGGTCTATCGGTTCTGGCTCGAGCCGACCGTCGTTCGAGATCTGATGCACGAGCTGGTGCCCGAGTCGAGGAACAAGACCGTCTCGGTGCGTCCGCTGTTTTTTGTGGTGTGGGGAAAGAGGTGTCAATTCCAGTCCCTGATGGCGACCGGCGTCCGCGAGCTGTCGCGCCCGGCTCGACTCGCCTATCAGCAGCACATCGTCGCGAACCTCTTCACCATCCCGGTGAGTGTCATGGAAACGGCGGTGGCGACGATGAGAGAGATGGGAAATGCTCGCAGGAAATGGTTGCACTCCGCAACGAACTCGCCACGAACGGACCTCCGACGGCGGCCGGCAAGGCGGCCTTCTTCTTGTCCGCCTTCCGAACGGCCTACCGACTTCTCTTCGAGGAGTCCTCGCTCCTGCCGCCGGCCGACGTCTCGGACGAGCTCTTCGAGCGCCAGCTCACCGACCAGAGCATCACGATGCTCACCGAAGGCACGCTCATACAGGTTGGAGAGGACTCTTGTGGGCGTAGCATTGAAGGACGTCGCGAGTTACAGTCTTCGATCACCCTCGATCGTCTGGACGACGAGGCTGGCAACAACAACGGAGCGTCGTCCTCGGCAGCGCAACTACCCGCGATCGAGACCTCGACGACGCCTCGCCTCTCGTCCGCAGCCGGCCCTCCGCTTCGGTGCCGTGCGCCCGCCAACAAGGAAGCGGTGCAAGTGTGCGTCGCCTACAACGTGCTCTTCTCGACGCTCGTCTCGACCGCGCTGCCGGACGGCGTGCCCGGCGAGACGGGCGAAACGATGCTGCGCCAGTTCACCCCCGCGCTCGTGGCCAAGACACTCGAGGTATGCGCGCACGCGCTCATCTGCTTCTCGTTGATGTCGCCGTCAAAGTTTATGGGGCAGTTTGCTTGTTTGAGATGGCACAACAAAGTGGTAGTGCCATGACCAAGAGAGAGAAAGAAGAGCGGGAGAAAATCGTCACATCTGCAGATGATGCGCACCGACGGCCTGCTGGTGCGCACACGTGCCGACGAGCTTCTCGTCCTCAACTTCCAGCATCAGCAGCGGCAGGAGGAGCAGCCGGAGCAGCCGAAGGAGCAGCCTCAGGGCTCCGCCACGGAGCCGGTGCCCCAGCACCAGGCGCTCGCGCAGCTCTCGCACTACACGCGCTCCTTCTTCGTGCCGCGCACCATGGCCGAGCTGGTCGCGGACACGGACGAGTGGCGGCGAGCGGCGCGCCGCACCGGCGGCGTCTCGCTCGACGACAACGACGCGGACTCGGGCGGCGCCTTCCTCCTGGCGGCCAGCTACTTCCACAACGACGCGATGTGCCTGACGCTGAACTTCGACGCGCGCTTCATGGACGCCTTCTCGGGCGGACAGCGCACGAAGCAGCCGACCAAGGAGCCGGTCCGACCGAACCAGGCGACGAAGCGACTGCGCGGCTACGAGGCGGCGCCGCTCAACCTCGAGCAAGTGGGCATCCACATGGCCGACGAGGCGGGCGAGAGCGGCGAGCTCGAGGAGCAGATGCGAACGGACACGTTGCTGGCCGACGTGACGGACGTCCTCGAGGCGGGCGCACTGCCGCCGGCGGACGCGCACCAGTTCGACACGGTCGACGTGAGTGGAAGGGGGGGATGCGTGCAAGGCCTGGAATATGCTTGATGATATGACAGGAAGCCCTCAAGACCGAACCCTTGGTTTCGACGCTTCGACCGCTCGCGCGCGCAGCCTTCAAGGCAATTCAGCAGGCGGGCTGGGCCGGCGCGACGTTGGAACAGCTCGTGGTGGGTCGCTTCTTTTCGCATGACGACGACAACGACGACGACGATGATGCGAATCTAGACGGCGAGCCGCTCGACGCGCGCCAAGCTTCTCGACGTGCTCGCGTGGCTGAACGCGCGCGCCGGTCTCGTCTTTGAGGCGGGCGTCGACGATGCGCGCTGGATCGAGCGCCGCCACGCGTCCCTCTGGCTACTGTGCGCCGCGGACGGCCGTCGCGTCTTCATCCGGCCCTGGCACGGCCCGAGCGGCGTGCTCTGGTGGCCGGCGGTGCGCTCGATGACCGAGAGCGTCCTCTTCGCGGTGCTCCAGGCGCCGGGCGTCTCGCTCGCGGCGCTGAACGAGCACTACCAGTCGGTACTGCAGCCGGCCTCCCTGAACAGGCTGGTCGACGCGCTCGTCCGGCTGGGCTGCGTGGAGGTGCGCACGCAGCCGATGCCCGTGAAGCGAGCCTTCTGCGCGACGCCGTTCGATGGTGGGTCGTCGTCGTCGTCGCGTTCGATTTGCACGTATTTGGCCGGCGAGCATCCTCTGTTGTTGATGTGAGAGACGACGAAACGAGGTGGTGTTGTTGTTGATAAAAATGACCGCCGTCATGACGGATGGGCTCCCCGGAAGAGAGGACGTAAGAAAGCTAGACAAGCGCCAACACGATTTTCAGGATCGGACGTGGTGGCGCTGCAACAACACCAACGCTGTCTGACGACGACGATCGACGCGCTCGACCGGTTCGCGGCCGCCTTCCACCAGATCCAGCCGTCGACGGCGCTCGCGGCACCGACGCAACCGAACGCGGGCGCGTCGTACATCAAGACGGCGTCTCAGGAGCTCGACTTGAGCGCAGTGGACGGCGATGACGACTAGCCGGGCGGAACGATGAGCGCGGATGGTGGCGAATAAGAGAGGAATTGGTTGTTGACCGCGCGATTTTATGCGACTTTCTTGTTTTGTTCCTTGATGATCTTCGACAAACACCACCGAATCGCGCTACCCCCCATCACTTGGCATGGTGCCGCCCCACAAACAAACATCGCCACGAAGTAGACGATCTCGAGAGGAACGTGAGGGAGGGCACGCGGATTGAATGAATGCGACGGCGCCTAATGTGATCGATCTTCTTGGCTTGCACAAAGCGTTTCTCCTGTGACACAGGCGCTGACATATTGCACGCTCGTAGAAGACTTGTGAACTGTGTGCAAAAGGCATTTCTTGCAAGACAGAAATGCCGGACGAGGATGGCCGCAGCGGTGGCGGCACGACGAAGACCTGGCTCCAACGGATCGTCGGCGGAAAGCTGCGCCATGAAACCGGCACTGTCACCGTCGTTGAAGCGGTACTCTTTGGGCCTGTTGGAAACGATCGCTCTACAATGACGATTCAGCCTGGTCACTACTTGGCCGTGGCGCCGTCCACATCGTCTCCTGACGAGATCTCTCCCATTCGGGGGATTGAAACGACGGAGACGAGAAACGACGAGACGACGACGGCGACGGCCTGGGCGAGGGTCCGGCGCGCCTTCCACTTCGCGAACGACGACGAACGCACGTTCGAGGCGCACATGCTGTCGACCGTCACGAGCTGGACCTTCCTGCTCGGCTTCGGACTCGGCGGTCTGTCCGGCGCGGCGGAGCACGTGGCGCGCGACAATCGAACCTTCAACGAGACGCATCACGCACGGACGTTGTACGCCGGCAAGAAAGACTATGCGGTAAGGAGGGACGTCCGGCTGCGAGACTGGGCGATCGTGTATGCGTACTGTGTACGGTGACAGGAGCGCAAGAAGAGCTACATCATGATGATGGCGTCGAAGCGAGGCTTCCGACTCGGACTCCAGATGACCGTCATCGCGGGCGGGACGCTGTGAGTGTTGTTGTTGTTGTTGTTTTTTGCGCATAGCGGAAGAACATGACAATGGAGTTGCAGGGCGGTCATGCTCGGCGGCGCGGCCGTGAACCACGACCGCATGTCGGTGGCGCTGCCGCCCCTCGCCTCAGGTGCACTAGCCGTAGCGCTCCACCAACTCAGACGTGAGCGGCGGGCCCCGAGGGGAACAGCGCTTCGGGAACTATTTGGGGCAGGTGTTTCGGAGAGAGACGCGCGACGCATAGTCATGCGGTGGAAATCCACGAAAACTGGCTTCGAAAATCATCCGGCAGGACTTGGATTTCCCAAGACATCTGACTTCAATCGATAAGCTACTACCGCCTTTAGGACACAGTAGTAGTGGGAAATAAGTAAGATCCACTAGGTGGCGAAGAATCACGTCTCGAGGATTGCACTAGGGCCGCGCGTATTTCGGAATCGAAGATTTTATATTCGGTGGTTAGGTCAACCATTTTCCTGAATTTAGAATGCAAACGATACGTTTTCGAACCCCTGTTATCCGGATAAGACACACGCTATCGCAGGACGTTGAATCTTTGAAGAGAATCTTATGCGTTTTCGAAGCAGCTGCAGCATAGCCGCCAGTTCACAGACCAACCACTCGAATCATGCAAAAGGAGGGGGGAAAGTTGCAGCGCTCGTAGGCGTGCTCTTCACGGTGCCGCTCGGCTGGCGCGGCCAAGTTCAGGCCGCCTCGATGGGCGCCACTCTGGGGTATGTTTGGTGGAGATCTCTGGGAGACTCCTCGCAACACAGGCTCACGGTGTCGGCGGCGATGTGGCTTTACGCGCTCTCGTTGGAGCGCTCCGTCCCCGAGATGTACAGCCATCTGAAGAGCAACTGGAGTGACGAGTGGCGGCGAAATCGGCGACACCAGGCCGAGGTCGCCCGCATCAAGAAGCAGCACAACCTCTGGTCGGGCGTCAAGGCGGAGCTGATCCTGCGTGAGGAAGAGGCCAAAGCGAAGGCATTCGAGCTAGAGACAAAAAGCACGAATGACGCGAAGAAGGACGCGGCGCCGAAAGTCGGTGCACTCGACGACTAGTTCTCCTCCTCTTCTTTTTATCCTGTTGTTGATGCGTTATAGGAGAGAGCGCTGCTAGGAGAGAATAGAGCCAGTGTGATGGTGATAATGATGGACGATGAAAACGATGATAATAATGGGAGGACGGAATGTCTGTGTGATGATGCGATGTGTGATGCGCGGCGCTCAACGGGTAGTGTGTTCTCTCGCATGTGAAAAATGACTCCGCGGCGATGAGGGGAGGGCGAGACGACTAGAAGTAGTTGGCCGAGACGTGCACCTCGATGTGGGCGTAGTTGTGTGCCATCAGGGCGCCGTGCAGGGTTCGAGTGAGAATGTGCAGACGGATGAGATGCGTGGCGGGGCCGCGGACCGGGCGACGGACCTCGACTACGCCTGCAAATGTGCCTCTCTCGTTCGTTCAATGCCAGCCTGCAGCGTGCTCGTTTGGCGCGAAATCTGGAGGCGACGCTGTATCGAGAGGCAATGAGTTCGGATTTGGGACTAGCTCCCGGTATGCTGGTCTCTGGATTTCCCCCCAATCGTAATGCACTTGTTGTCGTTCTCTCGGCAGTTCAAAGAGGACGATTAAAATTGCTCGAAAATCGGACCGATGTTGCCGATCTGCCGAACCCCGAAGACGCCCTCGTTCCGCGCGTCCAGTCGGTACTCGACGATGTACGGCGTACCGAGAAGGGCACGGATCCGAGAGACCTGTTGCGGGGTTTTGAGCGGCGTCCCGAAGAAGAATGACGCCAACCTCCCGTGGCTTGGTCAATGGCGCGGCGATCGACGGAAGCGCCCGGAACTGGTAGAGCAGCTCCTTGGTGACGTTCGTTCGACAGGTCGCGTCGTCGTTGGCACAGGTTCGTACGCAAGTGTAGCCGTCTTCCACGTTGCTAAATCGCGGTCGATCGATCGAGCGAGCGAGCGTACCGAAAGAATGGCACAGCTTTCACGGCAGGCATCACTCAGACAGAGAGACTGGTTATTTATCGCGATCGGTTAGTGTGTCGTCTTGTCGTCTCTTACCCGCATGTGCATGTGCGAAAGGGCTGTGTCACTTCTCTTCCGGCTAGAAGAATCCGTTATCGTAGTGGAAGCGCGGCATGACGTGATGTCGTCGGTGCGCCGCCACGACCACCACCAGATTTGCGACGTACTTCGAGCGTTGCAGGTACTCGTTGACGACCTTGCCTCGGCTCAGCCGCAAAACCAAACGTAGACGGACGACTTGCGGTCCGTCCAGGGGATCACGAAGCGCCACGACCGCCGAGTTTCGTTCCTCGCCCTTTTGAAGCAGGAAGTTGGTTCGCACCGCAGTTAGGACGCCGCCTTGCTCTGGGCGAATGAGAGACAACTCTCCAAAATGTTAGCGATCCGGAGCAACCTGGCACGGCCTCCATCAGATCCAGCTCGAACTGGACCGTCGCGTTCTTGCTGGCCGGACCCTTGATCGTGAAGAGCGCAATGGACGGACGATGCGACGAGAGGGCGACGTATTTCGGGATGGCGAGAAACTGCCAGGAGTAGTGGAGCGGCAGCTCGTCGCACTCCTCGGGAGACGTCGACGCCGAGAGTTCGCATGCCTCGGCGGATCGAATGCAACGACTGCAAGACGTGCACGACACACAGACACACGCACACACGCATACTGCAGACCGCACGCAGGGGAGAGAGATCGTTTTCGAACGGAAACTCACTTCTTGTGCGCCGTGTCGTGCAAGTACCCGGCGGGACAGTTGATGTCGTGACACTTGTGGGAGCCGAGCGTGTTGACGCAAATCCGATCGTGGCCCTGACAGGCGCCCAGCGTGCACTCGTCCACGTCTGTTTTCTCCATTTTGGATGGTCGACGTTTCCCCCACCTGAGCAGGTTCGACCATCCTCCTCGACACGGTAGCCCGTCGGACACTCGCATCTATAGGCGCCGGGCTAGGAGCTTGCTTTCGATTGCTTGCAACAACTTCAACGAGTACCGTATTTATGCAGGCGCCCATGCACAGTTGACCGCCTGCTTATGATTTTGCACTTTGACTTGGGAAATTACCTGCTTGCCCAGCCCACTGCGAACATTCGTCAATATCCCGACAGGATCCGTCCGGCGACTGCTCGTAGCCCCTGTCACACTGAAGTGGCGCGTGTTTGCAATACGAATAACAACGCCCCAACGATGCATTGGAAAGATCCCGGGGTATTGACGCATCTCTGTTGGCAGTTCGCGACGCCCTCCAGGCATTCGTCGATGTCATCGCACGTGCGGCGATCGGACGCCAATCGGAAGCCGGAGGCGCAGCGACATTCGAACGAGCCGGGCTATAGTCGTGTATGTGCTCCATCGCTCATACAGGGCGCGGAAAAACGACACCCCTTAGGATCTCGTTGTAGACTGTTTGACAGTCTGTACGCAATTATTCAGGAGAAACCGACCCCATAGGTTTTGGATCTGACAGTGTGGCGTTTCGCTTTCGTCAATTTCTCTTCCAAACGAGCACGTACAACCTGTCAAACGGTCTGCAACGAAATCCTGGTGGGAGGGTTTTGCGCACACTGTAGTAGCTTCAATGAGTACCGTATTCACGCAAGTCGCTCTGGAGGAGCAGACATGTCCACCGGAGGAGAGACACTCGTTTATGTCCTCGCAGGCCCGGAGCTATTATTCGCTTAAAGTGAAGAAAACAATGAAGACACCCCACCGTCATGTTGTAGTCGAAGCCGGACGAGCAGATGCACCGGTATGCACCTTTATACAGAGCAGTCCAAAAACGTCACCCCTGTTTTGATTTTTGCGCCCCCGATGGGTTGGCATGAGTGGAAGGGGCCTAACAGGGGGTGAAATAGACTCACAGATCTAGAATCTAGCAATAACGTCATTTGGTCTACCGTGTCAACTGCCGATGCACCAAGTTGTGGGGTAAATTTCGCTGCTAGTGAGACGAATTTGATGTCATTCTGTTCAGGGTGAAGAACACTCTTGCATATGCCACGATGACATGCACGCAGCGACATAGTGAGTTTGCATTTCGAAATTTCACAGATTTCGCGTATGCTAGATTCGAGATCTACGGGTCCGATTACCCTCATCAGATCCTCTTCACTCATACCAACCACAATTAGGGGTGACGTTTTTGGACCACCCCGTATTGCAGCAGATGATTCCTATGCTAAGATTGCCGAATCAACCTTGCGTGTTGACGCACGGCAGAGATCCGCACGGATTTCCGGCGACGGACGAACACTCGTCCGTGTCGACGCAGAATCCACTTTGCGGGTCCGGCTCGAAGCCGGTCGCGCACAGCTCGCCGCGCCGTTCGCATCTGAACGAGCCGGCCGTATTGACGCAGTCCTCGTGGGCGGCGCATTTGGCCAACGAGGTGCCGTTGATGGATTCGCACTCGTCGACGTCTAAATCCCTTGATCCATCCTGTACAATATCTATTTCTAGCTCATAGGGAAATCAGTGAGGTAGGCAGCGCTTCGTTTCAATGCCAGCGCGATACTCGCTCGATCGACGAGCCACCATTCCGCCGGTGATATTCGACCGCTACGGAAGCGTGTCAAATGAATGCGGAAAGAGTTCGAATCGCGAGATGATACTGTCGAGACTCGAAACGAGAGGCAAGGAAAATAGAGCTAGCTAGCCGACTGACTGACCGACGCACTCGCCCGCCTGCGCCTTGTAGCCGGGTGGACAGTGCACGGGCGTGCACTCGCCCGTCTGCGGGTTCTGCACCTCGCCGTCGCCACATCGAATCGGATCGCAGCGATACGAGCCCTGCGTATTGCGACATACGTAGAGGACGCCACAGTCGTGCGTGCCCAGGTTGCACTCGTCCACGTCTGCAAATTGCACTCCATACTCTTATTGTCGTCGTTCCGCGGATTTCACTCGATCCTTTTCAGAAGCGAAGGGCGAAATTATCACGAATGCAGAATGCATTTTACTGAATACACCCTCGGCCCTCCACGCCTCAAGGATCGAGTGATTCCGGCTGTTGTGGTTGCTCGCTTGCACACCTCACCGCACCACATTCGACAATAATGGAAAAAGGAAGAACGGGCGATTCGACTGTGAGTTCAACCCACCGAGACACTGCTCTGTCGACGAGTCGAGCGCATATCCCGTTCCGCACGACAACGTCCGAATGCACTTGAAGGAGCCATCCAGATTGAGGCAGCGCTGCGACTCGGCGCAGTCGTCCAGCAGCAGCAGGCACTCGTCGATGTCTTCAGCACTCGCTTGTTAGTGTGTGTTTCTTCGAGCGGGCGGGCGGAGAGCGCTTTGCACACACGCACACTGCACACATGGCTAGTACATATGAACACAGGAGTCGTCGTCGTCGTCGTGTTGCACTCTCTCCACCTACCGACGCATCCTGATCTCGTGCGTTCGAAGCCGAGCGCACAGAACGATGCGGCGAGAGAGGATGTCGGGGGGACGGGCGGTCGAACCATTCGCCCAGGCGCCTCGGGTGTGCTCGCCGTCGTTGTCGTCGACGAGGTGGTGAAGGAGATTCGTCGCGACGGGATGGTGGCGGTTTGCTGGCGAGTCTTCTGCTGGTTTGCCCGCTGTTGTTGCTGTTGCTGTTGTGGGCGTTGTTGCTGCTGTTGCTGTGGACGTTGTCGTTGTCGGGCCGTCGTCATCGTCGTCGTCGTCGCCAACGTCTTCGGTGCGCAGTGATAACTTCCCGCCGTATTTACGCATCGTTCCGTGATCGGATCGCAGGGATTTCGGGGCACCGGTCGACCGGACGACGCGATCACCCAGCCCGCACACTCGTCCACATCTCAAATGTGTGGGAAATCGCAAGCACACGAGGTGGGGAGCAAGCACGAGAACGTGGAAACAGAGGGGGCGATCATCGAAAGCGTACCGATGCAGGACACCTCGTCCGCCGCCAATTCGTATCCGGCGCGACAGCTGCACTCCACCCGCTCGCCGCCTCGATCCACGCAGAGATGGGCGCATCGGGCGCTGGAGCAGCGATCCGAGGTCGACGAGTCGCCGCCGTCGCCTTCCGAGCTGAGGTCGACGGCTGCAGGGTGGCAGGGATGATGTGTCGAATAGAACGAGAGATTGTTTGCGATTCTTCCCGAGAGGCTCTGATAGAAATTAGAACGAAGAAGAAGAGGGAAGACGATGTGGAAGGGAAGGAAGTCTTACGCGTCGCGAAGATCGAATTCGAGTCGACCAGATGAATGCTCGGATGCTGCTGCTGCTTCTTCCGATTTCCCTGATTATGGTGGTGGTGATGATGCGGATCCCTTGCTGCCACCTCTCCGCCGGCTTGCTCGCAGCACTTGTTGAACGAGCGCAAACAGGCCGGCGACAGTCCGGCCGGCGGCATGCAGGAGTCCGTCGAGTGCGCCAGGTCCTTGGCGAGATGACAGCACTCGCAGCACTCCTTGCTCAGTCCCCCGCCGAGCACGTCGAGTCGCGTCGGACAGACGGCCAGCTGTGCGCCCGCGTCGCAGGCCGAGTCCAGCAGCGCGCGAAGACAGCAAATCGAGGCGGTCCGCGTACAGGCGACGCCCGCCGAGCCTGTGACTCGAGGCGCGGCGCAACTGCCGCCCGTCTCGCGGAAGTGACGCGCTCCGCCGGCGCAGCATCGCGAGAGCTCGTCGGCCGACGCGAGACGAGCTGAAAGGGGCGCGATGGTCAGTGGAAGCTATCTGTCGTTTATTTTCAAATGCAAACGGCGACGTGTCATTGATGTTTCGTAACGATCCCGCCAAATTCAAGCTAACATCGTTATGTATGAGCCACAAGAGACCGAGAAATACTGACCCACTCTGCAAGTGGCAACGAACCGTTACGATCTGCGGAGTAGCGGGATTCAAGAAGATATGCCAACCGACCTGTGAACGAGACCGAAACCAGTAGGCAGATGGCGGTGGTCCACCGCTTGAAGCGGGTCATTCTTCTTCGTGCTTCTCTTCCTTCTTGCGTTGCCTCTCAAAAGAGATGGAGTGCGACGGCGGCGAGCGAGAAAGAGTCGAGATTGGAATCCTCCTCTCCTCTCGGGACGATAGCAGTAAATCACGCGCCTCGGACCTCTCTTCTCGAGTCGTTATTTTAGGCCACCAACGGAGCTGCAACAGCAGGGATGTGGACCAAACAACAGCAGCAGAAGCAGAAGCAGCAACGCATAAAAACGCCACCGTGTGTGCGTCCCGCATTGACAACAGCTGCGAGACCTCTTCACAACAAGATGATGATGGGACGGAGGGGGGGGGGGAGAGGAAGACTGACAGCAGGTGGCGGCGGGGGGTCTTACGTCGCCGCGCGCCACAACAACGATACACTCGGTCTATTATGGAAGATACTATGGAGGGCGAGGCCATCTATGCGAGTGTAAACGACTTTTCCAGAACGCGCGTCACCCTAGGAAGTGATTCCCCGAGCGACGGCCGGAAGTGAGCTGTCAAATGCTCGGAAGAGTGAGAAGAGAGGCGACAAATTGCAGTCGCACCCTCAGGCGCAGGATGACACGATCAACAACTCGGCGGCAGCAGCAGCGGCACTATCTCGATGCCGGTCTTGGAGTTGTATCTCAAGATAGGCAACCGACCGCGGCGCGGCAGCGGCGGCACATCATTGACACAACAACACAATGCATGCAATGCAAGGAGGGTACGAATCGGGCAGCAGCGATGCAAGCGCGAGAGTGGCACGATGTGCCATCTAATCTGTCCCTTCTCTTCACTCTCGCTCGCCACTCTGTACATAGTTACGCGCGGCACACAGAGAGAGAGAGACAGCTGCTCTGCCGCGCTCTCGTAGTCTGGGACGGCTGATAAAGGCGCCGCGAGAGGCAGAGCGGCGACTGACTGACCGACCGTCGTTGCACAACAGCGCGCGCGCGCTCTCTCTCTCGGCCCGTGCCTTCTTCCGGCGGGCCAGTACGAAAGAGTGAGACGAGCGGGCAGCGGCGGCGATGATGTGCAGCCGCCGAGAGATGGAGATGACGAGCTCGCGGGCGAGAGACGGAAGCGTCAGTCGCCGGACCGCAAACGAGCAAGTGTGTGTCAATCAGTCAGTCAAACTGAGCTAGCGAGCAGCAAGAGAGAGAGAGAGAGAGCGCGTGCCGCCATCATCAAAAGCTGTACTGACACCGCCACCTGGTGCGTGCGAGAGAAACTGAGACGCGCCGCCAAACAAATCGGGGCGGGCCGGAAACGAACGATGGACGGGAGGGGAGGGCCGCTTGCTGTGGCGGTGGGAAATTGAGACGCGTCAAACACAGATCGACGTGGGGCGGGACGAGGGAAAAGAAGAAGAAGAGGTGGCGGGAGACGAAGGAGAACGCTTGCAGCCGAAGTGGATCGAGGGGAGGAAGTGTAACCGATGAGCGAGAGACATGACGGCTGTGGGGATTGCCCGAAATAGACGACGTTGTTGTTGTGCCTGCACGGAAGTAGTCGGATTGGCGGTGGCAAGCAGTGCGAGAGGGGAAGAGATGCTGCCACCAACAGCAGTTGGATGTCGTGAAGCTGACAGTTCCACTTGATTCGTGTCACGGCTACCGACGACGATTCAGTTCCAGATCGATCACGTCGCCGTCGTAATTCTCCGAGAAGAACGAGTTGATGTTGAGAACAGACGTGCATCGTGACGTGTGTACAGAAACTCTCCAGACGATCGCAACACGCACTTTGAATTCGACCGGCGTCGGTAAGGGGGAAGACAAATGATTCTCCTGCTATTGTTGCCCTCACGGAGTCCCCGCGAAGGCTATCCAAAAAGTTCTATCCAACACAAAGCTTTGACACTTTGGTCAGAACATCCAAGTACCTTGTACTGGGTTGTGAAAACCGACTGAGCGGTCGGTCGCAGGCGTCTTGTGGGGTGAGGCCAGTGGACGGAATGGCTGGGCCAAGCCAGCGCGTCGTCTCGCGTCTCTCCTCTCTCTCCCCCGTAGACACCGCCCTCTCCCCCTGAACGAGAGTGAGGGGAGGGAACATTTGAACAGAGAAGCGCGCCACATTTTCAAAGGATGATGGACGTGTTGACGGCAACAAAGTATACACGTACGTATGCACGTCGACTGTGTTTTCAATCGAGTCGAACGTCGTCAATGCGCATTCAAAAAGGTAACAATGTATGCAAATGATCAGATTTCATTGCGTAGACGCGCCGATTGTGTTGTAGCTCGATAATGTGGCTAGCTGGAAACTCTAAACACTGGAAGCTGCATGTGTTACACGTGTTTCGGTCCTGCAATTTTGTTTGGAGATTGTTATAACGCTTTCCGTGGGAGAATCGAGCACTTTTGGCACCAGTGGAAGGAAGTGAAAATTCCAGCAATGCTATCATTGAACCAAGGGTAGTTGATCCTCCTGATCACGAATCTGTGGTCTGTTTTGGAGATTTTGTTGTTATGCAAAGTTACGAGTAAAACTCAGATTTCGCTTGGTGATGCTGGATCTTTGCGCTGAGTCGATGGATTTCGCTCAAATTTGAACTATAGGTTGAGTACTGATGTACCCACCAAATTACAGGTCCTAACTCTTCCTGGTTGCGAAAATCGGTGATACGCAAACTTTGCATGAGGCGTTTAGGTCAAAATGCGGAGATTTGCCACTAAAGATTCAAATACTACGCCACCGCCCCAGCGGACGAGATGCGCCGCTTGGGCCGCAACTTGCGAAACCACTGTTTGAGTACGCGCCGGTTGTCGCGGTACAGGACGAGAATGAGCAAGACGCCGAGAAAGATGTGCAGCTCCATAAGGGCGACACTGATCGTGATCAAGATGCTAAGCGTATCGTAGAAGGCAAAGCCTGAAAATGGAATCTTTGCTCGGCACTCGATATCACGCATTCGACTGACCGACGATACCGAAGATGAGCGCTGGTCCGAGAATAAGATAGATGTAGAGGATGGCGATGCCGAAGAAGAGATAGATGCGTGCGCGCCGCTCGACCAGTTGCTTCGAGCGCTGTCTCGACAGGAAGACAACGGCCGTCATGGCGGAGAATACTGTTGGGAAGGCGTGCATGCCTATATAGGCCGTTCCAGGGAATACCCAAAGAGCAGCGACCCAGCGTGGAACGGCCGTCACATGTAACGGCATGCAGCCCTGGGCGTCCTGTGAAGTGCTTTTTAAGAGAAAGCAATCAAATGCAGAAACGGACCACCGGTCCGAACTGAAATCGCTCGAAGGTAAAGCGCATCGCGGCGACGCCGCTCACGAACGAAATCACGCGGGCCCAGGGGGACGGGTTTCGAACGGGCGACAGTCGCCTGGAGCCTCTCAACCTGGCATTGAGATTTGACTAGAAACGTACCAAGCCACAGAATGGGGGTGTATGGCACAGAGCAATTCGGCAATGTAACAAGTAACGGCCGTCCCTTCGAGTGCGATACAGACGCTCGGCAGCAGGAGTAGAACCTGAACGACTAGTGTGGTTAGCACGGTGGAATGCTGAACTGGAACGAGTTCGCGGTCGGTAAGTTGTAAATACGGAATTACAAGCTACGTTCATTTCATGTTCGATTCTAGATGACCTTAAATGATGTGGTTTGAAAGCATTTGGAATAAAATTTCAAAAAACCACCGCTCTTGCCGGGATTGATTAGACCCTGCCTCGTATCACAAATTTTGGCGTCAAACAGCGGAAATTCGTACAAAATGATAATTGTTCGGACTCCCACAAATAGTCGCGCCACCATTGAAACGCACCTCTCGCAAGAGACGGTTGACATCATCGCCGGCAAGAGAGATGAGTGAACCGCACCAGGCCGTTCGATTCGTGACGTCGTCCGTCAGTGTGACCCCGCACAGCCAGATGTAGACGCTCGAGAGCAGGGTCACAGACGCAACCAGCATCTGACGAAAGCATAGCATAGTAGATGATTCGTCGAAAAGGGATTCAGAGCACACACTGCTTGTCGAACACTTGAAAAACGACATCTGTTTCGAGGAGAGAGAAGGTGTTCGTCCTTTAGCTTCACATGGTTCGCCTCGTTGACTAGCGGGCGAAGTCATCGCGTTGAGTCGTTTTCACCGGACAAGGTCCAAATCGATGAACTTTCTCTATTTCTGGTCTAACTGAATCGGGATGACTTTGGACAACAAAGGCGATCCATTTGTCCCCCACACATGCTATCTTTTTCAAGCAACTGGCTGGCTCTCACCTGTCCCCTTCGACCTGGCCAATACGCGCTCTCACGGTCCTCTTTCCTGAGCTGGAGTGTCACGGCGATGAGGAGCAGGGCGTCGACGAAGGCGAGGGGCGCGATCACCCAGTGCGTTATGGTGAACCACCACGTCATGAGCGTACTCATCAAGTATCTAGAGCTCTGGGCAATGCAAGGATGATGATGATGGTCATGTAGACAAAACGCCGAAACGGACTGTAGGAACGGGGGCGCGCAAATCGAACAAATACATCACCACCACTGCGTCGTCATGGGCAACAACACGGTCGACGGGGCAATTGCATCTTCGCGTCCATGAGGAGGCCAGACTGACTCGAAGAACCCAGTTATATCGTAAAAGAACAAAACAGGGTCACGACGGCGGCGACTGAAAACAAGCCCAGAGGTGGCTCATCAAGTAAACAACGACGAAAGAGTAGACGGCCCAGCGTGCAGCGCGCAGAAACATCTGCTAGCACAACCAAGACAGGAGACATTTCCCGTCGACTGCATACTTGAGCATACACGTGCATATGCGCGCAGAAAGGTACGATCATGGTGGCTAGACCAAAGTCTGTGCTGCGCCATCTTGCTTCAGTGGTCACAAATCGATTGGCTTCCAGCGCAAATAGCTGTTTGACTTGACGATCTGTTGCTCTACGAATTGCCGGCGGTCAATGTGAACCTGGGATAGTTGTAATCAGAGCTGGGTTCACCGAAAGTCGGGCAGAGACAATTTAGTTGATTTAGCGACTGTCCGTGGTGCCTCACCAGCGATAAAAGCAGCAGCCACAGGCTGGCGTAAGCGTAGGAATTGGCGCGATGCGAATGGCAGCACTGGATACTACTGCTATTAGCTCTACAAACATCCACAAATCCCTTTTCTCTCGCGTACGTAGCCAGGCGCGAGGGAGTGATGTGTTCGTTTATTTTCATCGATACTATCTTTAGTTTAGCTAGTGGTTGGATGGAGATAGAAGAAGGTTGAAGAAGGTGGTGTGCTAATGAATAACGTCCTTATGTACGTCGTAGCATGAATATATTTCTGTCCTGTCTGGCTTCCCGTTCTGAGAGGACGGCTGGCTCAACACGTCGTCTCTTGTGTTTCTAGTTGTGGGGGTGTCCTCTCTTTTGCTTTTGCGGGCACACGTAAAACAACTGCTATTCATCGAAATGGCTGGAAACCTGGACCACTAGTAAAATAATATTGTTGTGAAATGCTGTCATATTTGCGAGAAATGGTGTATCTGAACTGATTTGTTTCCAACACGAAGTATGCGCACGAACATTCGCACACAACTCGGCAATTCTTACAGGCCACCGCTTGTTTTCGTCTCGGCAGAAAAACAACAGCAACATGCCAGAGCTCGGTGGACAGTGCCTGTTCTACTGCCTTTTGCGTTCTGTACTGTAATGAGCACGCCTTGGCGCGCCGGGTGCTTCAATTCGACGAGCGAGGGCGAAGTGAGCATGACTTCGTCTGCTCAGACAGAATCCAAACGAATCCGAGATAGAAGTCGGAAAAGTGTGAAGCCACCCAGAACGCATCATGCAACAGCAATGCTTGTGCAAAGCAATTGCACACTGCTGCCGACTTGTTTTCGCGTGCACGCCAGTGACTCCTCGTCTTCTTTCACTTCGTAGATGACCTTGGGTGTCGTATCACCATCATCATCATCATGTCAACAAGAGAGAAGACAAGCTGGGCCCGCAGAAGCAGGTGGTTCGTGCGTCTCCGCCACCGTCATTCCCTGACAGATCGAGATACGGTCCCTTCTCATTCCCCTCATGCTGGTCGTCTTCGTGGTAACGACTCAGCGCTCAGGTGGTATGTCTGGTTCTCGTGCCTCTCCGAGTAAACACAATTTCGAAGGTGTACGCCGCCGTCGCCGCCGCGCTCGTAGAGCGAACGTGGTTCTGAGTAAGTCCTCTCTCTGGTACTATGAGGAGTCAAACGTAAACGACCCAAGAGGACCGTGCGTTGAGCACAATCTTCGGGCAGTTGTCCGATGACTGCTGTTGAAAGGGAAACATCATCGTCGTCTCAACAATCGTTGTGGAGCAAAGACAATCGAATCGTTGTGGCTCACTTCTTGCAATCTTGCTCTCATTTACTTACAACGAGCAGATGATTTCCAACCATTCTGTTGTTTTCCTGTGCAACTATCGTGGCTCTAAACAACGATGTGGGGGTTCGCGATGCGGCTGACAGTCGACACATCTCGCACGATTGAGCGAAGGCCAGGCTACAGACGCGGGCGCGCACATGACGCATCTGCTCATTAGTCGTATCCACATCGCCATCGCGTCGTTTGGCCCTATCTCTCTCAACTCACAGCCCAGACAGTCCGTATTGCAATGCGAACTCTCGTGGCCTTGTGTCTCCTCTGCTGCAGCGGCGGCTATGTTCTCGTTCCCGCGTTGGGAGACAAGCCACGGAATCGCGTCAATAATGTAAATCCGACAGTGAATCAGCGTAAAATACGAATCTCTAGTTCATCTTCACGAACATGACGTCCTGGTTCTCGGCGACCTGCATCAGCGACATCCTGAGCGCCTACGCGACGGATTCCTGCGCGAACAAGACGATCTCCGACTTTGGAACGGGTATCGTAACGATCGATTTGCACGCAATTCCGATCTATGCAGATGCCGAGAATATCGTGATCAGCTACGTGATGCCAAAGGTCGTCTCACTGTTGGGTCCGATGAACTGTGTCCAATCAGCGACGGGAAACTCGATCATCACGGCGATCACGAATCTCGTCTACGGTCTTCTGGACGTGGGGACGCCCGTTTACGAGCGGTCCACGCAAGCCTGTCTCGTCACTCAGGCCAGACAAGCCAACAATACGGCACGACTGAATCCGGGGACACGATCGATGCGAGTGCTTAGCCGCAAGATGTGCCACGTCCCATTCGTGCAGCGCGTCCTCTCGCGGTGGTGCTTCTACGCGTCGACGCCCGCCGAGCCGAATGCGATGCGTCAGTGCTTGCCGACGGTACGTGGGGGGAGGAGAAAGTTCTGATGGCATGGAGAACTTGTAGTTCTACCAGTGGTCGCTCTACAACACCGACTGCCCAGCGGCGACCGCCGCACCGAAGTAGACAACACAAGCCGTGCCGATTCTTGGCTTCCTTTCGCATCTGGTGGCTATGCGTGAATCAGCAACATTCTTCTGCTCCACTGCCATGCTCTCTCATTTTTCCACCACGCGACCGTTCGTGTAATCTGCAGTCTTCCATGGGAGGCGGCCAGTCGGGTCTTCTTTATTGGCGTCGCTTCAGGCGGGCCTTCCGTAGCGGTGCTACAGCATGTCGACTGTCTCTCTCCCTCCTCTGATCCTGCATTGGAAAGCAAAGAGAAAGGGAGACGGGGCGTGCTATCGATCGGGCTTGTGTGGCCATGCGGTGTTGTGTGTTGCTGAGTACGAGGCGGAATCCACGACACAAGCGACTCCTCTGTTCATGCATTTTTGCAGCTGTTCCTAGTGCACGAATTCTTATTTCCGGTGGCTTCTTTGTGGAGGCGCGATTGGCCTTTACAAGAATGGCCACACTGACTACATTGCAGCTGTCATGATGGCGCACCCGCGTTTCGAGAACGAGAACAAAGAAGTTTGCCACTAAAGATTCAAATACTACGCAATCGTCTCGATGGACGTGATGCGCCGCTTGGGCGACAACTTGCGAAGCCACTGTTTGAGTACGCGCCGATTGTCTTTGTACAAGACGAGGATAAGCAGGACGCCGAGGAAGAGGTGCAGCTCCATAAGGGTGACGCCAATCGCGGTCAAGATGCTGAGCGTGTCGTAGAAGACGAGGCCTGGAATGTGGCGTTTGTTCGGCAATCGAGATAGCACATTCGACTGACCGATGGCACTGAGGAAGATCGCCGGCCCGAGAATGAGATAGATGTAGAGGATGGCTATGCCGAAGAAGAGGAAGATGCGCGCGCGCCGCTCGATCAGTTGCTTCGAGCGTTGTTTCGACAGAAAGGAGACGGCCACCACGGCGGAGAATGCTGTTGGGAAGGCGTATATGATCGTGTAGATCACTCCGGGCAGAACCCAAAGAAGGGCGAGCCAGCGTGGAACGGTCGTCACATGGGACGATGAACAGCCCTCGGCATCCTGTGAAAGTGCTTTTTAGGAAAAACGGCCAAGCACAGAAACGAACCACCGGTCCGAACTGAACCCGCTCGAAAGTAAAGCGCGCTGTGGTGATGCCGCTCACAACTGAAATCACACGGATCCAAGAGGACGGGTTCCGAACGGGCGATATTCGCCTGAAGCCTCTCAATCTAGCATTTATATTGGACTAGAAACGTACCAAGTCACAGAATGGGGGTGTATGACGCAGAGCAGTTCGGAAATGTAGCAAATCGCGGCTAGTGCTTCGAATGCGACACAGAGGCTTGGCAGCAGGAGCAGAACCTGAATGACTGGTGTGGTTAGCATGATGAAATACTGGACTGAAACGAGTTTGCGACAACTCACGGTCAGTTGTAGATGCAAAACATTGCAAGCTGCGTTAATTTTTATTTGGTTCTGTAAGACATTAAATGTAGTCTAGAAGTATTCGGAATAAAATTCCAAAGAACTGCTGTTCCTACCGGAATTAGTTAGACCCTGCCTCGTATCACAAATGTTGGCGTCAAAAACAGCGGAAATTCGTACAAAATGATAATTGTTCGGACTCCCACGAATGGTCGTACCACCATCGAAACGCACCTCTCGCAAGAGACGGCTGACATCATCGCCGGAAAGAGAGATGAGCGGGCTGCACCAGGCCATTCGATTCGTGGCGTCGTCCGTCAGTGTGACCCCGCACAGCCAGATGCAGATGCTTGAGAACAGGGTTGCGGACGCGACCAGCATCTGACGAGGGCATAGCATAGTAGATGATTCATCGAAAAGGGGTTCAGAACACGCACACTGCTTGTTGAACACTTGAAACGGGCATCTGTTTCGAGGAGGGAGAAGGTATTCGTCCTTTGGCTTCACATAGTCTGCCTCATTGACTAGCAAGCGAAGTCATCACGTTGAGTCGTTTCCACTAGACAGAATCAAAATCGATACACTTTCTCTACTTCTGACCTAACTGAACTGAGATGACTTTGGACAATAAAGGCGGTTCGTTTGTCCCACTCATGCTCTCTTTTCGGGAAACTGATTTTCGCTCTCTCACCTGTCCCCTTCGACCTGGCCAATACGCGCTCTCGCGGTCCTCTTTTCTGAGCTGGAGTGTCACGGCGACGAGGAGCAGGGCGTCGACAAAGGCGAGGGGCGCGATCACCCAGTGCGTTACGGTGAACCACCATGTCATGAGCGTACCCATCAAGTGCCTAGAGCTCTGGGCAACGATGATGATCACGCATACAAAGCGCCGAGGCGGGCTGTGGGAACGGAGTGCGCAAATCAAAAAATGCACCACCATCACTGCATCGTCATGGGCAACAGCACGGTCGGCGGAGCAATTGCATCTTCGCGTCCACGAGGATGTCAGATTGATTCAAAGAATCCTGTTATATCGCAAACGTGTGAGACTGAAGCACGACGATGGCAGCAACTGAAAACAAGCCCAGAGGTGGCTTGTCAAGCAAACAACCACGAAAGAGTAGGCGGCCCAGAGTACAGTGCGCGGAAACATCAGCTAGCACAGCCAAAATAGAAGACATTTCCCGTCGACTGCATACTCGGACATGCATGTACATATGCGCGCAGGAAGGTACGGTCGTGGTGACTAGACAAGAGAGTCTGTGTTGTGCCGGTTGACGGACAGTCAACCATCTGTTGATTCGGGTAACCTGCACTTTCTACGACTCGACTAGCTTGAAACTCCGCAGGAGCTAGGACAAGAGAAATTCGTCACTGACGAGGCGTCGGTACAAAACCGACGATTTCGAGCTTTGTCGAGTGGAAGGGTATGATGACGGTCGACCTAAATGGACGCCTCAAAGCGGAAGCCTTTCGCAAGGGGGCAAAAATTGAATCAATGCAACAGGTGAACGCGCTTGCTACAAGTCTGAATGACGAGTTGTTTTTGTGTCAACCAACGAGTACATCGGGGGCGTCGTAAGATCGGGAGTCCTTCCCCCGCTAGCACGCAATGAGCGAGATCGATGTGGCAGCAGTCAGTTACCTCGGGGCAGGCTAGGTTAAAGAATCGTTTTCGACACGCAACCATCGTGTACAGCATGAGCAAGTACAGAGACATAGAAATCTACCCGCACGTATGCCCCCGCCAGCCGCTCATCACGTGCAAGTTGATACGCGGGAAAGGTGATATTCGCCGTGCCAATCTAATGGCCTGTAGACAGTGGGTGAGCCGATGACGATAATGGCGACGGCTTCTGAATAGTAGTGTCACTGGTCCTAATACACCTACGCAAGCGACAAAAAACAGACACATGGCATGATGATCGAGGAAGTCAAGCGGCGGAGCAACTTGTGAAGTGCTTTCTGCGTGTTTTGTGACTCATTTTTTCGCCCTCTCTCTTTCTTCAAGGGTTTCCTTTCTCCAATGGTGGCCTTAAAGAGGGTCTTGGGGTTGGTGGTGGTGTTCGTCTTCGTGTTGTGTATCACTGGAAACGTAGCTTCTTGCTGTCAACTGGACCCGAAGTGTTGAATGTGTCACATGCGGGAAAGAGCAGAGACAAGGTGGGTGCTTTCCCCAAAGTCATGCCCTGTGGATTTGTGCAGCGTGTCGACTGCGCTGGTGGCTTGGGTCGGTTTTTCAAACCCAAGTACAAGGTACTAGCGGGATCCGACCAAAGCGAGTCGGCCTTGTGTTGGATACACCAGATTTTTGGGCCGCCTTCGCGGGGAACACCGCGTCGGCAATAAGCGATCGTGTCGCCTCGTCATCAGCCGGTCTTGATGGCTGATATCGCCTGCAGTTGGCGAGCTGTTGATATGACTTGCATTGCCTCTTGCAGACCAACACCACCGTTGATTTGCTTCCTTTCTTGCATTGCACTGTCTGTGCGCAATGCGCGACCTTGGCAGCTAGGCGCTTATTTTGCCCCTCTCATCGGGCAACAACAAGAAGGTGAAAAACAGCGAGTGCAAAGAAAGAGGTAGCACATACGCCGGTCGTTCGAACTTTTATTTTTAGACGAGTTGTTTCGGTACAGTACGCCCAACGATCAGTCGTCTATTTGACGCTTCAAGTGCCACACAAAGTGAGCGCCGAGAAAACATACCCCGAAGGACAAGATCAGCAGCAGCCGCAGAGCGGTGTTTTCGCACCGATGTTGGCGGCGGTAGCCAATCGTCGAGTGCGCATAAGGCGGACTCAACGACCTTGATGTGACAATAACAAGATCACCAGCAGGATGGTGGTCTATATAAGTGGCGTAGAAGTGGTGCCTACACGACACCGTTCTCACATCTTCTCTGCTATCATTGCTCGATCTTCAAACAAGATGCGCTTCTTCATTCTACTGATGCTCGCGATCGTCGCCTTGGCATCCGCACAGGTGCCCCGTTTCGTAGGCAGGAACGGGAAGCGCGAAGCCGGGTTCGGAGATGGTCCGCACGGACCCGTGCGTCGTGAAGCCGGACTCGGAAATGGTCCTGCTCCTGATCCGTTCAGAGACGACATACAATAAGGTCTTCTGGCGTCGGAACTCCGAAACATCTGACCCTAAACTTCACAACCAACGTAAGCGAATAATAATAGTTGATAATGACCAGGAAAGCTCTAGATGCCGCCGTCGATACGTCGTCTCGTCTTCAACGTCACCACGCATACACGCACACAAGCGAACTTCGTCTTGAATCAGAACAACAGTGTTGTGTAATGGCGACGCTAGTAAATGGGGCGCAGCATTCAAGTCAATTTGTCGTTTGCTAGCCAGAGTATTGAATGCATGCATGGCGTGTCTCCGAGTCCTTCGCCAATACGCTGCAGCCAGTGGTGATATTGCGCGCACTCGTCGGCAGGGATCCTCTACCGACCAAGACACGTAGAAACCAGTGTGGGCTCAACGATTAGTCGTGACTAGTGAAAGTAGAAATATCCCTCCGAGACAAGTGACAATACCGCATTACTCGCTGTCTAGTTTCCCGTTCTTCCTTTCCGGTTTATCTGTTTCCGCGCGAATTTCGGTTACTGCTTCGATCTTTGTGCTACTTTGCTGTTCAAATCACCAGTGAAATGCGAGAAAGAGCAGAGACACGAGACGACATGAGTGCTTTCCTCAAAGCCATGCCCCGTGGATTTGCGCAACATGCCGACTGTCTTTCTCCCTCTCCTGATCCTGCATTGGAAGGCAAAGAGAAAGGGAGACGGGACGTGCTATCGACCGATTCTCTGTGACCGTGCGGTGCCGAGTACGGAGTGGAGTCTACGACACAAGCGACTTCTCTATTCATGCATTTTTGCAGCTGTTTCTAGTGCACGAATTCTTATTTCCGGTTGCACTCTTGTGGAGACGCGATGATCTCTTGCGAGAATAGCCGCACAGACTACATTGCAGCTGTCATGATGGCGCACCCGCGTTTCGAGAACGAGAAACGACCGCGCCATTGTGCATAGCATGTTCTTGTGGCGACGGGGGAAAGATTGCGACGGAAGAACAAAGAAAGAAGCTAACATGACGTTGGCGCAGAGATTTGCCACTAAAGATTCAAATACTATGAAACCGTCTCGACGGATGAGATGCGCCGTTCGGGCCGCAACTTTCGAAACCACTGTTTGAGGACGCGCCAATTGTCTCTGTACAAGACGAGAATAAGCAGGACGCCGAGGAAGATATGCAGCTCTATAAGGGCGATGCCGATCGCGACGAAGATGCTGAGCGTATCGTAGAAGACGAGACCTGAAAATGCGGTGTTTGCTCGGCAATCGAGATCGCACATTCGACTGACCGACGGCACTGAGGACGAGTGCCGGTCCGAGAACGAAATAGATGTAGAGGATAGCGATGCCGAAGAAGAGGTAGATGCGCGCGCGCCGCTCGACCAGTTGCTTCGAGCGCTGTCTCGACAGGAAGGTAATGGCCGCCACGGTGGAGAGTGCTGCCGGGATGCCGTTTATACACGCATAGACCGTTCCGGGCAGAGCCCAAAGAAGGGCGAGCCAGCGTGGAACGGCCGTCACATGGAACGGTGCGCAGCCCTGGGCGTCCTGTGAAGTGCTTTTTAGGAAGAAAGCAATCAAACACAGAAACGAACCACCGGTCCGAACTGAATCCGCTCGAAAGTGGAGCGCATCATGATGACGCCGCTCACAACCGAAATCACACGGATCCAAGAGGACGGGTTCCGAACGGGCGATATTCGCCTGGAGTCTCTCAATCTAGCATTTATATTGGACTAGAAATATACCAAGCCACAGAATGGGGGTGTATGACGCAGAGCAGTTCGGCGATGTAACAAGCAGCGGCCGTTAATTCGAGTGCGACACAGACGCTCGGCAGCAGGAGTAGAACCTGAACGACTAGTGTAGTTAGCACGATGGAATGCTGAACTGGAACGAGTTTGCGACAACTCACGATCAGTTTTAGATTCAAGACATTGCAAGCTACGTTAATTTTTATTCGGTTCTGTAAGACATTAAATGTAGTCTAGAAGTATTCGGAATAAAATTTCAAAGAACTGCTGTTCCTACCGGAATTGGTTAGACCCTGCCTCATAGCGTGTAACACAATTTTGGCGTCAAAAACGGCGAAAATTCGTAAAAATGATAATTGTTCGAACTCCCACAAATGATCACACCACCATTGAAACGCACCTCTCGCAAGATGCTATCGACGTCGCTGCCGGTGAGCGAGATGAGCGGGCCGCACCAGGCCGTTCGATCTGTGGCGCCGTCTGTCAGTGTAATCCCACACAGCCAGATGCAGACGCTCGAGAATAGGGTCACGAACGCGACCAGCATCTGACGAAGGCATAGCATGGTGGACAATTCATCGAAAAGAAGGTTCAGAACACACACACTATGCTTGTCGAGCACTTGGAACGGTACCTGCTTCGAGGAGGGAGAAGACAATCGCGCTTTAGCTTTACACAGTCTGCCTTATTGACTAGCGGGCGAAATCATCACGTTGAGTCGTTTCTACTGGGCAAGACCCAAATCGATGAACTTTGTCTAGTTCTGGTCTGGCTAAACCGGAATGATTCTGAACATACAAAGGCGGACAGTTTGTCCTACGCGTACTTTACTTTTCGTGAAATCAACTCCCCCACCTGTCCCCTTCGACCTGGCCAGTACGCACGCTCGTGGTCCTCTTTCCTGAGCTGAAGCGTCACGGCGATGAGGAGCAGGGCGTCGGCGAAGGCGAGCGGCACAATCACCCAGTGCGTTATGGTGAACCACCACGTTATGGGGGTTTGCATCGAGTATCTAGAGGAGCTCCGAGGCAATGGCAATGGTCACGTAGACAAAGCGGCAAGGTAGGCTGTGGAAACGGGGGCGCGCAAATCGAACAAATGCACCACCACCACTGCATCGTTATGGGCAACAACACGGTCGGCGGAGCAATTGCATCTTCGCGTCCACGAGGATGTCAGATTGATTCAAAGAATCCTGTTATATCGCAAACGTGTGAGACTGAAGCACGACGACGGTGGCAGCTGAAAACAAGCTAGAAGGTGACTCGTCATGCAGTCAACCACGAAAGAGTGGGCGGTCTAGCGTACAGCACGTGGAAACATCTGCTAGTACGACCAAAATAGAAGACATTTCCCATCGACTGCATACTCGGACATGCATGTACATATGCGCGCAGGAAGGTACGATCGTGGTGACTAGACAAGAGAGTCTGTGTTGTGCCGGTTGACGGACAGTCAACCATCTGTTGATTCGGGTAACCTGCACTTTCTACGACTCGACTAGCTTGAAACTCCGCAGGAGCTAGGACAAGAGAAATTCGTCACTGACGAGTCGTCAGTGCAATACCGACGATTTTGAGCTTTGCCAAGTGGAAAGGTATGATGACGGTCGACCTAAATGGATGCCTCGAAGCGGAAGCCTTTTCGCAAGGGGGCGAAAATTGAATCAATGCAATAGGTGAACGCGCTTGCTATAAGTCTGAATAACGAGTTATTTTGGTGTCAACCAACGAGTACATCAGCTCACGGGTGTCGCAAGATCAAGAGTCCCTCCCCGCTAGCACGCAATGAGGAGAAGACGTGAATCAAGCGGGAGCGATATGGCAGCAGTCAGTTATCTCGGAACGGGCTAGGCTAAAGAATCGCTTTCGACACGCAACTATCGTGTACAGCACGAGCAAGTAGAGAGACATAGAAACTACCCGCACGTACACTCCCCCCGTTGGTTGCTCATTACGTGCAAGTCGATACGCGGGAAAGGCGAGACTCACCGTGCCAATTTAATGGCCCGCAGACAGTGGGTGAACTGACGACGACGACAGCACACGGCATGCTACTTGTAAACAAATAAGGACTGTGAAACGCAGACGATGCACTCGCGTCGTTTTCAAGTTTGAATTTATTTTGCATCATTCTCGCTAATTAACTGTCCGATCTTGCTGAAACTCTCAGACTACCTTTCCCATGACATTATCCCTCTGCTGTTCAAGTTTCAGCGCGAAACCTCCAGTGGGTGTCGAGATCGGCGATTGGGAGTTTTGCCTCCATAATGACATTTGGAAAGCGTATTGACTTATCGCCTGTGTACGACGTCCCCCATATGAAACGCTTTCCGCGAGGGACTCAAAGAATTTTGGCACTAGCGAACAAAAGTCCGAGTCAGAAGCTGAAAATGTTTTATATCAATCGCCATAACACGATTTGGTCTTTCATCGAGACGTGAAGCTTTGTCCTTTCCATGCCGTGTGTGGCACCGATCGATTTCTCCGCGGCCTTTAGCATTGATCAAGCGGCCGTGTCGGATGATGAGCGTGCAACGCCGCCTCGCTGTGACCATTGAGAGAGACATCCGAAGCGAGGCGTGCGCTAATCACCGCCGCAGATCCGTACGTACAGCCACCAGTGCGAGAGGCGCTTGTTTTTCGTCGCCCGCCCACCCACTCGGCGTCGTATCTAGCTAGCAAACAGTGTCTCAATGCTAAAACTGGTTCCCAGTAGACGACGGCCCTTATCGCCGACTGCCCTATTGTTTCTGGCAGTCGTCGGAACAGGAGGCTGGCTCGCGATTCGATTTCTACTCTATGGCGACCATGCGGAGGGTAGTGATGAAGCGGTGGAAAAAAGACCCAACCTTTCGGACTGGCAACAGTGGATCCGACACTACAACACGTCGAGTTTCGAGGCGGTCGGCGAAGGGACACGTGAAGGAGATGAGGTTGGTGCACATTCCACAGACAGGCACCACCAAATCGAT